>SNQJ01S0000012.1:866886-939858 GCA_010110895.2 Picea sitchensis | reverse complement strand
CACCCCTTTGATAATTATGTTTGTTGCTCTATCATGTCTTTCTTTGCTTTCTCTATCCTGCATGTTGTCAACCTGAATGTTTCTTTCTCCTTCCCTCTTAGCAGGATTGCTAGTAATTTGAGCCCAGGTTTTAGAAAGTTTTGTGGAATTTCCTTTCCTCTCTTCTTTTGATGTCTCTTCATTGTTGTCTATTTGAATAACTATTTTCCCTTTATCCTGAGATGGCTTCGCATTCATCACCTCTGTATTCTCCACTGCATTTTTCTTCATGTTTTGCATTTCCGCTTTCATGCATTGCCATTCTGTTTTCCCCATTCGAAGAGCTTCTTGTAGCAATGACACTTGCTCCTTCAGAACTTTGTTGTTTTCTGCTAAATCCCGGTTTTCAGCTATTATTCTATGAATTGTACAATCCCTTTCCAACTCTTTAGCTTCTACTGCTTCCAACCTCTCTTTTACCTTTAACAATTCTTTCACATAAAGATCAGATGACCAAGTGAGAGGTGTAGAAAATTGTCATGCCCAGTCTACAATGAGACAATGTTGAATGAATCTGAGGTTAAAATAACTTGTCGTGGGCAGCCTATTGTTCCAAGAATCCATCTAAGGGAAATATAGCCACCGGGCATGCCATTCTTCTGCTAACTATGTGCGCAAGCTTAACAAGAAAATCTGTGCATGCACATGCTACCAAGAGAAGACTGTAAGCGATTGGTCATGCTCCATGTTGCCCGACCCACCAAATCTCTGTAAACTCATGGTTGACGTGGTGCTAGGGTTGATTCCATAAAACCCTAATTAAGAATCATGAAAACCGCCGGTAGATTCCACTTGTTGTGGCTGGCGGGCTGAAGGAGTCTGTCGCTGAGACTTGAACCAGAATTCGGAGCTAGGGTTTCGTGTACCTCAAAATTTGAGCCCAACCTTAGGTATAAATCTGAAGATCAGAGGCACATAAAATGCAAATCTGAAGATTTGACTGCACCCAACAAAGGAATCGATCCCATCCAACGAAGATTCTATCAACACAAAGAACACACAAAACAACTTGTCTATTGCATTACACTCATGGGTATTTATACAGTGGTGGGATGAGCTCCACCGTTGATTAGTTTCCAGAACAATGGTTGGAATTGCTTCTTCCAGAAACGTCAACATAGACACAAAGAACACACAAAACAACTTGTCTATTGCAATACACTCATGGGTATTTATACAGTGGTGGGATGAGCTCCACCGTTGATTAGTTTCCAGATCAATGGTTGGAATTGCTTCTTCCAGACGTTTCTGGGTCTTTCAGGAATTTACCGAAGTTGGTGCACTCGGTGCATTTACTGCACGCTTATCTCTATCACCTACTTCTTTAGTTGTTTAATTAATTTCTAACACTCCCCCTTAATTAAACAACCTTTACAACACCTATCTTATCTCTACATATTACAAACTTAGCCTTTCCAAGAGGTTTTGTAAATATATCTGCAGCATTATCATTTGTGTTGCAATACAATACATCAATTTCATTTGACTGTATTTTTTCTCTTACAAAATGATAGTGTGTCTCAATATGCTTTAACCTAGCATGATACACTGGGTTGTTTTCCAGTTTGATGGAACTTTGGTTGTCACATTGGATGAATGTTGGTACTTTTTGCTTTTCTCCAACATCTTCAAGTATCCTCCTTAGCCAAATTGTTTCACAAGTGGCAGTGCATAATTCTTTGTACTCAGCTTCAGTGGATGACAAAGAAACAGTTGGTTGTTTCTTGCTGCTCCAGGACACGATCCCTGATCCAATATTGAATGCATATCTTGTAGTAGACTTCATGTCGTCTAGATCTCCTGTCCAATCAAAGTCTGAGAAACCTGTCAACTCAACATCAAAATCATTAGTATACGCAATACCAAAATCAATAGTCCCTTTCAAATATCGGAGGACTCTCTTTGCAACTTTCCAGTGATTCTCATGAGGCTTAGCCATAAATTGGCTAAGAATGCTAACTGAATATGCAATATCTGGCCTGGTTGTGGTGAGATAGTTTAGACTTCTCACTAATTGTCGATACAAAGTACCATCAACTTCTTTTGAGTCATCATTATTGCTGAGCTTAACATTTTTTTCTAATGGAGTAAATATTGGCTTACATGTGTTCATATTAAACCTCTTGAGTACCTCCTTTGTATATTTTCTTTGTGTGATTAAGGTCTTACCATTTTCTCTCCATACCTCAAGACCTAAACAATAATGTAAATGTCCAAGATCCTTCATTTCAAACTGTTGTGACAACTTTCTTTTGATCTCTTCAATCAACCCAGTAGCACTTCCTGTTATGATAAGATCATCCACATATAGAGAAATCAAAGCAATTTGACCATTTCTATCTTTCTTGATATACAAGTTTGGATCACTTTTACTTTTTATAAAGCCTTGTTGAAAGAAAAATGTATCAATTTTCTCATACCAAGACCTAGGTGCCTATTTAAGTCCATATAAATCTTTCTTCAACTTGCATACAAGATGTTCTTTCCCTTTCTTTACAAACCCCTCTAGTTGAACAAGATAAACCTCTTCTTTTAATTCTCCATTCAAAAATGTTGACTTGACATCTAACTGATGCAACTTCCAATTGTACTTGGTAGGCAATGCAATCATTAATCTAATAGTATTCATTTTTGCTACAGGAGCAAAAGTGTCTTCATAATCTATCCTTTCTTTCTATGAATAACCTTTGGCAACCAATCTAGCTTTGTATTTGTCTATACTACCATCAACATTAAATTTATATTTGAACAACCATTTTGATCCTATGGGGGTTTTGTTCTCAGGGAATTCTGTCAACTCCCATGTTTCATTTTTAATTATAGATTCATATTCTTCCTTCATGGCATCCATCCATTCTTTGTGGTCTTTAGCTTGCTCATAATTTAAAGGTTCTACCACATTCATAGCTTGAGTTATTAAGGCATGGTCTTTGTACCTGACCGGGGTCTTAGATTGTCTTGTTGTCCTCCTTAGTTCTTCACTTCTTTGTGGAGTTCCTTCACCTCTTCTAAGCGTGCTCTGGCTACTTGTAGAATCTACGATGCTTGGAGCTTCTCCTTGGACTTCTTCTTCTTCTTCTTTAGCATTTTCCTCATTTTCTTTAGGTAGATTCCACACATCATAATCATATGCTTTTCATACTTCATCTGCATTTTCATGAAACAACACATCTCTACTTGCAAACACCTTATGATTGTTAGGATCAAACATCTTATAGGCCTTATAGTCTGTACAATAACCAATAAATATGCATTTGATTGCCTTTGCATCAAGCTTTCTTCTATCTTCTTTTGGAATGTGAGCAAATTCTTTACTCCCAAATATTCTCAAGTGACTCACTTCTGGTTTATATCCATAAAAATCTTCAAAAGGTGTTTTGTGCTTTAAAATTTTTGTAGGACTCTTATTCTTTAGATATACAGCAGTACTAATTGCTTCAGCCCAAAAACCATTAGAAATATTTTTACCTTTTATCATACTACAAGCACATTCAACCAAAGTTATATTTTTCCTTTCTGCTACTCCATTTTGTTGAGGAGTATGTGGCACTGTAAACTGTTGTTGAATCCCATTATTTTTGCAATACCTAATGAATTCCCCTGATGTATACTCCCCTCCTTGATCTAACCTGAGAATCTTGATGCTCCTTCATGTTTGTTTTTCAACCATATTTTTGAATTCTTTAAAATATTCAAAGACATCACTTTTCTTTCTCATAAAATAGACCCAAGTGTATCTAGTTCTATCATCAATAAAGATAATGAAATAATATGCTCCTCCAAGAGATCTAGTTTGCATGAGTCCACAAACATCAGTATGCACTAGTTCAAGAATTTCTCGCTTTCTTTTATCTACATGCATAGGAAACTCTTATCTATGTTGTTTTCCTAATGCACATCCTTCACATTCAACATGTTCACTCTTAAACATTGGAAGACCTTCTACCATTTCTTTCCTCGAAGCATCATAAGATCATTATGGTTTAGGTGTCCACACCTTTGATGCCATAACTCTTCCATTGACATAGTCGTTGATGCCAACGCTTGATGATCCCACCTTGTAACATCAAGCTTATATAGTCCTCCAACTCTAGATCCTCTTGCAATGATTTTGTACTAATCCTTTATATCCTTCACCACACATTGTGACTTAACAAATTCTACTTTTAGATCTTGATCTGCAATGGTGGATACAAAAATTAAATTCTTTTTTTTGCCTGGCACATACATTACATTATGGATTTGTTTCACCTCACCAATAGGTAAAGTCACAGATACATCTCCATACCCTTTAATTTCATGTGACCTATCATCTCCTAGATAGATCTTATGAACATCATTAATGTTTTCTTGATATGTATCAAACCAATTCCTATTACATGACATATGAATTGAAGCACCAAAATCAATAAACCAGGCATTAGCATCATCAATGTCTGCTAATAAAGCAGCATCAAAAACAAACAACTTGAGATTTTTGAAATCATCACATACTCTGGCACCTTTATCAACAAAATTTCCTAAATGTTTGTTATATTTGGACTCATTAAACTTCCTCCTCCTACAATCTTTAGCATAATGTCCAAACTTACCAAAGTAGTATCATCCTTCATTCATCTTCACATTTGTGTTTGTGCTTGGTGGTGCCCTACCATTATCTGGTTTTGAATGTGGTATGCCTTCTTTATTTCTCCTCCATGGCTTTCCTTTGTAGGGTTGTTTCCCTTTTGCCACCAATGCCAGATCTAAATTGTGAGATCTGCCATTGAGATTATTTCTGCGCTCCTCCTCTTGCAAAAGAATACCTGTCAATTCATCAAAAGTAGGGGCCTTTTCCCTAGCTACAAGACCAGTAATGAACATTTGATATTCATCTAACATGCCATTTAATGTTACAGTGACCAGGTCAGTACTAGAAATATTTTCACCAATATCTCCTAGCTTATCTTTCAATTCTTTGATTCTAGATAAAAAGTTATTGATATTTTCATTCTCCTCAATCTTAATTGAAAGAAGCTTACTCTTCAAAAATAATACACGGTTTGTGTTCATCGTCTCATACAAACCTTTAAGTGTCTCCCAAGTTTCATGGGATGTTTTGCATTCCCTAATGTGTGGGATGATATTGTCCTTGACGGACATCCTCAAGAGCACCTTCGCTTTAGTCTCTCGTCGCTCCCAATCTTGAACTGAGGTTGTTGGGGCTACTGGTTTTGCTTCGTCTCCACATGCGATCGACCAAACATTGTATCCTTCCATCAACGTCTGCAACTTAAACTTCCAATTGACATAATTTTCTCCATCTAACTTATTTGATTCATTTATATATGAATCTACCATGATATTTGCCTCTCTCTTTTTTAAAGCACTAAAATGGCTAGTAATAACCAATACTCTAGAACCCCAAAAACAAAAAACTTTGTAATAATCGATGCTTCAAATTCTATATAACCCAAATCACAATATATAACTTCACCTCTTTATAATGTGATATATAACTTCACCATGAAGAACATATAATCATATTACCAATAAACACCTTATCACACACCACCATTTAACCTTAGTTCAAGTATTTTTTCACACCATGAGGCCTTTCCACATTATTATCTTTAATTTATGATTTATGTTAGTCTTTACACAATACAAAAACCTCTTTCACCAAATCTTCCAACATTCAACCATTAAAAAAACTTCTCTCATCAAATCGTCCAACATTCACCCATAAAAGGACAAAAACATCCTTTTTACTGAAATTTTCCAGTCATTCGAAAATATGTAAAAATTCTCTTTCACTGAAATTTACCAGTGTATACCTTCACGGCCTCTTAAAAAAATTGAATGCCTTGACTCCAATATCCCCAAGAGTCCACGACTCACCCTCACAGCGAACAGGCAGCAGCAAGTAATCTCCTCCAGGTAGATTGATGGCCCTCTCAAGCAGCCTTTGAACCTCCTTCACGTTCACAGCAGACAAAGAGCAGCAAATAATCTCCACGCAAATTGAAGGCGAACCTCCTTCACGTTTACGGCAAACAGAAAATAATCTCAAATCAGCAGTCACAGTTCCCTTTCAGAGATTAGCACATCTCAGAATGCTCACGGATGTCATGCCTCACTATTTTCACAGCACTTGCGCCCTCTCCGGCTCACACGGCCCTCACAACTCTCTTAGCTTTGATACCATATCAGAGAAATCACACAGACATAGACACGAAGAACACACAAAACAACTTGTCTATTGCATTACACTCGTGGGTATTTATACAGTGGTGGGATGAGCTCCACCATTGATTAGTTTCCAGATCAATGGTTGGAATTGCTTCTTCCAGATGTTTATGGTTCTTTCAGGAATTTACCGAAGTTGGTGCAGTTGGTGCATTTACTGCACGCTTATCTCTATCACCTACTTCTCTAGTTGTTTAATTAATTTCTAACAGATTCGAGTGAGGTTTTACAAACAATCTTTACACAGAGACGGAAATTAGATTGAATGTGAGAATGTAGATGACGAACTCATAAATTGCAATTTTTTCCACGGGCGTTGCATTAATTGCAATTGGAGTTACTTATAGAATCGTTTTGTTTGAATACAGTGAGATAAGCAGGTAAAGAAGGAAGGATGGACACAGTGGTTGAATCCCAAACTCCGGGTCTTCGCCTCTCTCCACCCATGATTTGTTTTGTCTAATCGAAACCTACGCCGAGGTGGGACTGAGCCGAGGAGAGTAAAGCTCCAAACCCTAACACCTAAAAAAGTGCAAATAAGATTGAGGAAGGTAGACAGATGAGCAAACTAGCATGCACTAGCAGACAAAGGTCAAATAATGTGCACCCAAGACAAATTGGCAGTAAGACTGGGAGGCAACGGATGGATGCACAGACTAGAAGGCAGAGGTCAGAGGTGTTTCACCCTAGAGGTAGGGAAACGCTCAGCTATGGATAACTACTATGAGGCCTAAGAACAAAGGTGCTCTGATACCATTGTTCCACTATTCCTATAACTTGACTATTCAAATTCGATAATGGATTTTGATACCACTGTTCCACTGTTCCTATAACTTGACTATTCAAATTTGGTAATGGATTACGTTTCCAACATCTTCAAATCAGTTTTTCATTCACTTAATCAAAACTTACAAGGGCTTCCCATACTAGGAAATTGACCCACTGGAAAGAAAAAATGCAAACAAAGATATTTTGCAACCTCCTAGCTCATCCACGCAGTCGTACAGCCCTGCTATTGGTGTTGTTTTTGTTTCCCTTTCCTTCTCGACCACCCTCTTCACCTAAAGGATGAACTGTCTTTGTGAAGTAATGCACATTGAGGAACTTTTATGTCTCTCTATGCAACCGATTTACTATCTCTTTGTGTCTCTCCCTTCTACCTTGCCCTTCTTTTATAACTTTGAGTTGATAACCAAATCTCCCTAACCCTCATCTCACTTTGAGATCAATGGTTGAGATTCATCTAATTCACTAGTATAAAAATTGCACTTTATTAGACTTTACATAACTCAAAACTAAAAGGCTCTTCACTTTAATAAAGTGAATTACAAAATAAAAAGGACTTTCAACCACTTCACACATGTTTGACACAAAACATGTGTGGAAGTTCATGTCCAAGCTACAATCATCAACAGAGACCTGAACATGGAGGCATTGGGTGAACTAGTATGGACAGGAAATCCTTCTGGGGGCTTTTATACTACAAGATTAGGATATCCGATGGCCTTTTCTTTAAATAATGATGAGGGTAGATGGTGGTGGAAAGAAATTTGGAAACTAAAAACACCTCCTTAAACAAAGGTTTTATTGTGGCTTGGTTTAGCCACTAAGACATTGATTTGGGACAACCTTCAAAAAAGGCCTTGAAAGGATCCAAGCATTTGTCCACGATGCAGAGAAAGTGGTGAGAGTGTACATCACTTATTCCTAGATAGTCACTTTTCTAAAGTTGTTTGGGATGCCATAAAATCAATCACAAGAGGAAAATGAAGGTGGAGAGGAGAATATATGGAGAATGGTGTGGAGAAATGGACTAATGATAAGGAATATGTTGATCATTCCTCACTTCCGATTATGGTTTCATGTTCTATATAGGTGGCAAGAAGTAAAGCTACTTTTCAATATGAATATCAACTCCCTCACAAGTCCTCTATAGAATTAAGTACAACTATGTTGATCTCCCAATGGCCAATGTTAAGAAGAAACAGACACAGGTGATGCAGGTCAAGAAGGACAACTTATTGTTTGAGGTTTCTTGATGGGGACTCTATGGAAACCAAGCACTATGTGGTGTAGGAGAGTGTTTCTATTTCTCAAAGAAACGCAAGATCACATTTCATTGTGGTCTTGGTAATGGTACTAATAACTGGGTTGAACTCGACATTGTGTGCATTCCCCTAGTTGTAGAAAAAGAGAGAAAGTTGAAGGAAATCCAAGGGTTTGGAGATTCAACACTAGGGATAGAATGGCTCAATGGGGGATATAACATAAAAAATTGTATCATCAAGATGCCATAAAGCTTATTAATGAAAAGTCTTATTTTCATAAAAATTATTTCACTCGTGTATACAGATGGAACAATTCAAAGGTTGATAATCTATCGAAAAGGACACTTAATCACAGTTTCGATGTTGGTGATGATTGAAACTCAAGGAGATGTAGCTTCCTCTCTTCCCGCCAGGGAGATCTTCAACTAGTCCTGCCTTGGTTCTTGTCTTTTCTTGTATTGGGAAGTCATTGTTTGGGCTTTGAGTATGTTTGTATCTCTAATATGCAAGTCTAGTATTTGTGGTTTTGACTTGAAGGAAATGGGTGCATTCTCGAACTTATTAGTATTTTTTTTGCTATAGGAAATGAATAGTTATTTGTTAGTTTTATTTTTTAAGTTTGGAAAAGAATTTTAATGAATGTATCCCTAACTATTTTCTTCTTGAAATAACAAGTGATACTAGGTTTTTCCTGTGAAAAAAATGTTATCGAGTTTACAAATGAAAGAGTGGACCCACCTAATCCAAACACCATTGAGGTTACCATCCACTATTCTACTATCAAGTTTTGAACCCTCAACTATAGTATTGTGTGAAGTAGCATTCGCAATGCAATAGGACGTTTTTGACACACTTATATTTTAAGATTGAAGATCATTCGTTAATGTAAGTTTTTCAATATAGTTGTGTACAGAGTAACCTATTACACAAATAGTCTCCCTAGTCACGGGAAAATACAAGTTTTGAGCAATAAGGTTCTATGGGAAACATTTCTACAATTTACCTTGGATTGTCCTAAAACCATTATAGTTTATACATATAGTGCACTACCTAAAGCCACAATACCACAATTATTTGTATTTGTCTACCTATACCAACAACATTTATAGAGCTATAATGTACCATAAGCTAATATCATGATACTAGGCAAATGATGAGAACACCAAAGTTTTGAGGCTAGGGAAAATTCCATAGATTGGAATGAAATTGCCTGAAAATACTCTATGGAGTCCTTAAATTTACTAAGAAATTGAATGAATGGACTAACAATAGCCTTGGGGCTTGTATTTATAATTCTACCACAAAGACCTAACAAAAAGAAACAAAGTCTCTATTTTCTCAATCTTGCTTACCATGATTTTTTTCCCAAAGTATTCATCCCAAACAACCCTTCAAACACTTATTAAAACAACATATTTATCCTTAACGCCCTATAGGGCCTTTCAAGGCCTTATTTCTCAAAACATTCACCCATGATGACTACATATTCATTAGCTAAGGGTCTGTAAGGGAGTTAACTTCCTCATTTTGTTATCTAGGGATTGATAAAAAGATATATGGGGGTTGACTTCGACATACCTCTTGGTTAGCTAAGTGTTTCTAATGGGATGGAGGATTAACTTCTTCATTTCGATAGATAAGGTTTAATAAGGAAATATATGGAAGTAAGGAGATATATGGAAGGTTGACTTAGAATGGGGTCTTTCAAGCATGAAATGAAGTACCAACTACCTTACTGTAATGAAGTATTTACCTCCAATGTACAATAGGTCCTTTCAAAGTCTTATTTCTCGAAGTATTTAACCCTAGTAGTGTTTCAAAGCCTCACTAAAATCTAAAGTACTTGCATCTAATGCCCAATAGGACCTTTCAAGACCTTATTTCTTGAAGAAATCCCCCTTTATGACTTGATACTACCCAATAGGACCTTTCAAGACCTTATTTCATGAAGAATTCCCCCTTTATGACTTGATACTACTTTGGTAGCTAAGGGTTTCCAAGGAGATGGAAGGTTTACTTATTCATCAAGGGTTTACTTCAAAACACCTAATCTTTAGGGGGCTTACATAGTGCAACATATGAAATGTCAATTTTATTTTTTTTCCTAATGTCATTAATGTTTGACCCGTGTTCCACAAGAATTAATCAAAATGACCAATTCCTCATAGATTTAAACAATCCACTTAACACTCAAAATATCTCTTCATTAGCAATGGTTTATAGGGAGATGGTGGGCAGGGTATTTTTTAAGGATTCAAATATTATATCGATGTATAGTATTATAGATGACTATTTTGGTTTGAAAAAACCATGCATATAGATATGTAGGAGAATATTCAATAAGAAACATATAATTTACTATTAAAACTTATAAATTGTGGTGAATATTATCAATTTAATCATATTTTATGTAAAAAATAGACGAAATTTTAAAGGGAAAATTATCAATTGGCAAATATATTTTTTAAGAAAATGGTCAAAAAATAGCCAATTAGCAAAATGTCTCCCCTAAAAGAATACCTTGATGGTGGGTTGACTTCATTGAACATTAACTAGAAGTTTTTACAAAGATATATCGAGGGTTGTCAAATTGAGTAAAATTAGATGGAGGGTTGACTTTGCTTCATTAGCTTTGATTAGAACGCTAAGTGTCAACTTGTGTTCACTATGAATTTCTGAGATGGAGAGTTGACTTTGGTATGTTAACCAAGGGTTGATAGATGGAGGGTTGACTTTGCTATGTTTACTAAGGGGATGGAGGATTAACTTATTTCATGATATAAGGGTCAATAAGAAGAGGGAGGGCTACTTTGCTTCATTAACAAAGTTTTCTAAGGAGATGGAGGGTTGACTTCTCTTTATTAGGGATTTATATGAAGATGGACAACAGATTTTGCTTTGTTAGCTAAGGGTTTTGAAGGATTTGGAGAGTTTCTCTTTGTTAGCTTACAATTTCCAAGGAGACAAAGTTGACTTCACTTTGTTAAGGGTAAGTAAATGCAAAGTTGACTTTGTTAGATAAGGGTTAGGTATTCCAATGACCTTTCAAGCATATCTTTCCCCCTGAGCCTTATTTGTGAAGTATTAACAAACTAGACCTACCTTTCAAGAACTTGTGAACATGAAGACCTTTGAAAGAGTTAGTGGAACAAAGTATACACCCCTCCCTACCTTTCAAAGCCTTACTAGAATGCAGACTTCCTTAATTAAGCCTTTAAACCAAGACCTCACTAGAACAAAGTACCCACACTATGAAGACAAGACCTTTCAAAGCCTTATTGGAATGCAAACACCCCAAATAGCGCGCAAATTGAGGCAAAACCTGGAAGAAGGTATTAACCACTTGTGGACCTTACAAAGCCTTACTATGCAACCCCACTTTACAAAGCTTTAATGTTAATGTTTATTGTAAATGCCCAAATAGGGCCATTTTATGTCTTTCGAAATGGAATGAAAAATTCACCCCGAACAGCTTGATACCTCTTCATTAGGTAAGGGTTTCTATGGGATGGAAGTATGACTTTTTTGCTTTGTCAACTAAGGGTTGATAAGGAGATGAAGTGTTGCCTTAAGATAAGGCCTTCAAAGGCTCTATTTCTTGACGTATTTACCCCTTGACAGTGATTCCAATTCTTACTATAGAAAAGTATTTACCTTTTCCTTGTGATGCCTTACTGTGACGAACTATTTATCCAAACATCCAATAGGGTCTTTTAATGCCTCACTAGAACACAGTACTCACCCCTAATTACTCGATACCTCTTTTCTAGCTAAGGGTTTCGAAGGATATTGGGCTAACGTATTTCCTTCATTACCTATAAGATTTGATAAGGAGACGGAGAGTTGACTTAGATCCTATTTGTTAAGGTCTTTCAAGGCCTTCTTTCTTGAAGTATGTACCCATCACGCGTTGCCATACCAATAAGGAAGTATTTACCCCCAATGCACTAATAGAGCCCTTCAAAACCTTATTTCTTAAATTATTTACTCCTTGAGGACCTTGCAAACCCTATCTGAAACTAAGTATTTAACCCAGTCTATTCAACTCTAATGCACTAATAGAGGAAGGGGAAATATTGATCCAAGAGAAAATGAGTTGATTACAAAACATCATCTAGCCCTAAATCAAGCAACAAGCCAAAACACAAATCAAAAGTCGCAAGAACCTATGGTAAGAGAATCCCATGCAGTGATAAGATCACCATCTCTAAGTTTGATTGCCAATATAACTCATCCCTCCTTATTGTCCTTATTGGAATCTACATTGGCACTTGAAGACCCCAAATCCAAAAAAGGGAAAAAACCAAAAAAAAATTAGCAAAGGAACATGAAGCAGCGAGAGATGAGACCTTGGGTTCAGAAACCAACCCAGTTGCAACGTTTGAGGGAGCTTCCAAATTAAAGCTTGAATAAATCATGTATGCATTCTATATTTTGTTTTGTCCTCAATTTGTCCATCAGTGTTCCTATTGTTTCAATACCAAAAATATTTCAATCCCTGAAGAGACATTTTTTAATCAATTCGGTGAGTGTTTGCAGCCTTGGTGCAATATGTTGATGTTTTGGTAGCTGCGGGAGGATCTTTCCCTCCTAGATGACCTTTCTTAGATGCGAAGAAGATTCTAAAAGCAAGGGATCCATTGGACAAATGTTGAAATACCCTAGAAGAGAAGTCGGCCCAGAAGAATAAAGTAAAATGAAAAGACACCTTCCCAGAAGAGAAGTTGGTCGAGCTAGAAGGACAGGAAGACTATAAATAAGGAGGCGCCCTAGCTCATTTGTTCACTCACAATCTCTCAGCTACACAAGAGCAAGGCACACGTTTGGAGAAGGTGATGCAGCTGTTGCAGGAAGATCACTACAACAGCGCCTTGCAACTGCAATACTTTGTCAATCTCGTTGAGCACTATCCCAAGGTCGTTGAGGATAATTCCTTCACAAAACAGTCCGCCCTAACCTAGTGCACCCCCTGAAACCCTCAGTGTGCAGTTTGGTGAAGTCTTAAAAAATCGAGGTTTTTCAGTGCTAGGGTTTCTACCGACGTAAATGTCAACCAGTATGAGAGTTGAGGATAGATTGGATGGAGGAGATAACTTTAGATCCTTGAAGCATTCTAGAAGAGAATAAGCTATTGGATCATGTCAAACAAATACTTCCATAACCAGAAGAAGAAGACGCCAAAGCAAAGTTCAGGAAGAATAAGGTCAAGAGGATCTTGACAGACTCGATTAAGGATCTTAGATTTAGCACACTCAAAGGAAGCCCAAGAGTTGGAGGCAACAGTGACGATAGAGAACTCCTCAAATAGGTCAACAATAGCTAAAACTCCAGGTTTGCATATCAGGTTTGATATTTTATAATGTTGCAGTTTAAGTAAGTTTTATAGCAATCTTTAGAGTTCTATTATTGCTATTGTTATATAACACTTGAATATTATTGGTATGATTTGCATATCAGTAAATGCTCATTGTTCAGTCATAATGATGCACTTGTTTGCAAGATGAATTTGATCTCTTCTAGGATATGTTGTCTTTTGTCTCTTGTTCCGAGCATGTCACGGGTGATAACTCTGAGAGGGAGCTATAATGATGGTTGCAGGAGGCAACATGAAGCAGACTATCAAGACAGGTTTTTGCACATCCATGTAATGAAGGAGAAGAGGAGGTCAACACATACAGAGGGAGTAGATGACTCCGAAGACTATATAACTTCAGAGGGACTCAAGCTTCAGAGGGAGCATGCAGACTCAGAGTGAGCATGATCTCAGAGAGACTCAGTTGCTTAGAGACTTTCATTTAGAAAGTATTCCTCTTCAGATTCAGATGGGGGAGACGTCCTCCAGGACTGACAGCCGGGAGGCTAGATCGCAAAAAAAAAAAAAAAACTTTTGAGACTTGAGGAGATATGAGACCTCCTAGGAGGATTCCCTTGTTTAAGTGAAGGAAGCCAATGAGAAGCACTGGGATGTGGACCTTTTCCCATGATTTAGAGACAAGAAGGGAAGTTTGTGGTGACTTCCAAGTTGATCTACAAGATCAAGCATGCTACAAATGGCAGCATAGAGATGTACAAAGCTTGATTTATAGCTTGAGGATTCTATGACAAGACACTTGCTCCAGTAGCCAGAAGAAGTGTGCATAAAGCAGTCACAAGATACATGGGAAGGAGTCTCATGTCTGCATATTGAAGAAGGCTTTGTACGAGCCCAAGCAGGCACCCAGGGCATGATATGCCAGATCAAACAGTTACTTGATGAGCTTGGGATGACCTGTTTCTGACAGGGGATGAGAAGCTCATAGTTGGGTGCAAAAGGGAGGGAGGGAGCTCCAGAGTTCAAGATGAAGGATCTAGATCTAATGAATTACTCCTCTGGATTGGAGATATGGCGGAATCAAATGAGATTTTCCTTAGCCAAGGAAAATATATTGTTGAGATCCTGCAGAGATTCAGGATGATGGACTGCAAGTCCATGACCACACCCACGACGATAAATATGAATCTCTTGAGTGACTCATCTTCAGATTTGGTGGATCCCACGATGTACAGACAGTTGATTGGATCCTTGACATACCTGGTTAACACCAGGCCAGACATATGTCTTGCAGTGAATACCTTGAGTCAACACATGGTTGAACCCAGACAGTTGCAGGGTTACACAGACTCTGACTGGGCAGGGAGTGCAATGGATCGAAAGAGTACTTCCAGATGCTACTTCAGTTTGCAATCGATGTGATCTCATGGTTGAGCAAGGAGCAGACATCGGTGGCAGTCAGTACAGCAAAGGCGGAGAATATAGCAGCGAGTATTGGAAGTTGTGAAAGCAGTTTCTTGCAAGACTTCATTCAAGACATGATGCAGAAGGGAGCTGTGAAGCTCCAGTACACATCCACAGATGAGTAGCATCGGGCAGACATTCTCCCAGATTGGTCATGTTGATTTGACCAAGGGAGAATGATACATTCACTCACAAGATTAGCCATGTTGATTTGGCTAGTGGTGAATGGCCCAAGCGTAGTCTTTCTCCTATTAGTCATGTTGATTTGACTAGGAGCGAAAAAGACTCGAGGTGCTCCAGAGACAAGCTTGGCATGATGCAGAATGTCCACTCTCGTTGAGAGGGAGGTATGTTGTTTTCTTCTCATGCCGACTAACCCCTCTGGCCAAGGGTTCCCTGGATCAGTCTTGTCACTGAGGGGTAATGCACTGTCAGACCTGATGAGAGAAGAAACATCACATGCATAATCGTGAGGACTATGGGAGTAGCTTCGTGCTACTGGATGAGACTATAACTATGGTTGATGGCATTGCAGTAGATGTGTGTTATTAGTTGATTGTTGCATAGTTATAGAGACATCGACTATGATTATGGTTGATGGCATATTATAGTAACTGTGTTACTAGTTGATTGTTGCATAGTCATACGGATCCTGACTATCGCTGAGGGCATATTGTAGTAGTTGTGTGCTACTAGATGATTGTTGCATAGTCATTGAGGTGGCAGACTATGATTATGGTTGAGGACATATTGTAGTGGTTGTGTGCCACTAGTTGATTTCTACATAATCATAGAGACTGTTGTATGGCATTGTGGCAGCTATGTGCTACCAGCGAATTGCAGAGTAGTTAGTGGACTACTAGATGAAGACATCGTGAAAGTTGCCTCCCTAGCTAAGAGGGAGTGTTGATGTTTTAGTAGTTGTGGGAGGATCTTTCCTTCCTACATGACCTTTCTTAGATGTGAAGAAGATTCTGAAAGCAAGAGATTCATCGGACAGATGTTGAAAAACCCTAGAAGAAAAGTCGACCCAAAAGAATAAAATATAATGAAAAGACACATTCCTAGAAGAGAAGTTGGCCTAGCCAGAAGGACAGGAAGACTATAAGGAGGCACCTTAGCTCATTTGTTCACTCACTCACACTATCTCAACTACAAAGAAGCAAGGCGCAAGTTTGGAGAAGGTGATGCAGATGTTGCAATGACTCAATTTCTTCGTGTTCAATGTTTTGGTATCTCTCTCTTGTGCGCTACTCCTTGAGGAGGTGCATTACCTTGGTATGGTGCTGGTGTTGTTGCTGCAACTGTGGTGGTATTTCTGGTTGAGCTAGCCTTTGTGCTTGGGTTTATCTGATTAGACCTTCTTTGTGAACGAAATTTATCTAAGAAAGGTTGTTGGGTTTTTCCCCCATTTGGGGTTTTCCCAAGATAAATCACGTGTTCTTTTTTTGTCTCTTGTTTATGCTGCTATTGCTCAGTACATGAGATATATATATATATATATATATATATCCCATTTGGGGTTTTCCCAAGATAAATCTCGTGTTCTTTTTTTGTCTCTTGTTTATGCTGCTACTGCTCTATACATGATATATATATATATATATGGTAATGAAGTAAAAGAACACATGTAACACTAATGCTCTGTAAATAAGGAAAATCTAACACAATATTCAAAATCCTCACTCAATTTGTACTATCCACCTTTTGGGTATCGCTGAGACATGTTTTTCTTACTGATACAAATATAACCCTTCATGTTTATAATTAAAAAACAACCTTTGGATAACCAAAACCTTACTCCTTGCATGGAAAGCTTCCACTAGACATCGACAGAAAACATGCAATTGTGCAAGTACAATTTAACCAACCAGGGTGAAGTGTGGATAATCATATTTCATGAAACTGTGGAAAAGACAAGAAAACTTATCAGCCCTTGAAAAAATATTTAGGAGCCATCTTCATAAGCCCTTTATGAAAGAAATATGAATAACAGACCACTTACCAACCACTTTCATAAGACTATGGGAAGGAAAACAACCTAATTAGAAGATATATGGAGTTAAGAACATCTGTATTTAGTTAGAGATTGGAGTGGACACAACTTGTATCTAAAGAAATAAAGACTCTCAAGCAAGATGTGAGTATTCTCAATCAAAGGTAGGATGATCGGCACTCGGAAAAAAACACCATCACCAACCTTCATCACCATATTTTTTAAGATCAAAATAAGACAGCAGAACTAAGGGTGAATGTTAATGCACTGACAAGAGAAAGACATCACCAAGTAACTTTAACATGGTATTGAATCCATTGGAGCCCTTTTTAGTTCAGAGGGTTATTTTGTAAACAATGTAGTTAGCACCAAAGCTTTCACCCCCATGGAGTACACAGTGCAACATCATTAGTGCAACTAGTACAGTGGCAAGGAGTAATAGAGTAGAAGTTAGATATGGAAAAGCTCAAATCAACTTCCAAGGTGAATGAATGTGTTTGGCCACTAGAGGAACAATGTGAAAGGTGGCATATTGAAATGCCTTGTCTAAGCAGATATCTACAAGCCGAGGGTAAAACCAATAACTAGAATCAAATTAACATGACCATGAGCTAGTTGATTGATGGCATTGAGAACAGATATCAAGGGGCCAATTTCAACAATTAGTCCAGTCCCACTGCAAATTTTGATTTTTTCTTTCATGTAACCCCGTCTCATAACAGAATCATTTGTATTGCCTAGCCTTGACTTCTAATTTACTAGTTTTCCTCAATGTTTTGTTAACATAACCATTTCTAACATGTAACTATCTAACTCAAAGAAGTTATCTTAGTCGCCTCATTACCCTTACTAAATACCATACAATAAGGAGTTGCATAACCGAGTAATATTCAATATAAAATACTATACAGTAGTCATAAATTTCCATAACTTTCAGCAAACATACACTGCAGGTAATCCTCCAAAAAATTGGAAAGAAAGTAGTCACTTCTTGAGGACATAGTCCTTAAAAAGAAATTCCCTATTTTACTGATATCAAGTACATATAACATCACAAAATAGTGATTTTTTATTGGAATTTATGTCATTTTGTTGTGCAACCATTAGCTACATTTGCAGAGACCTTACAGTGAAACAGACCTTATTTACTTCATCCTTCCAATTCATTGAGATGACAATCCTAGACAAATATCAAAAGGCTACCTAACCTTCCCATTTAATCTTCCCAGCTGTGAAACACCGGTAAGGTCTTCTTTTCATTTATATCCTCTGGAGTTTAACTTCATTTATCTACTCATTATCAGATCGACTGGAACTCCATTCATATCCCTTTATTCGTCATACATCTAATTATTAATGTTCTGCCATACACAAGGATTAATGGAAAGTACAAATTTAAACCCAATCCTCCTTGCAACTTGAAGGCACGTACACCATCAACATGAATTAACATACAAATATCAGCACACCATGCATGAAATATAGCAATGGGATGAAAATAATTCAAGAATTTTCATTGAACACTCCCCATGTCGTGATACATGCTTCCTTTGTCAGAACGATAGTTCCATATATGCTTCCTTTGTCAGAACGATAGTTCCATATATGCTTCCTTTGTCAGTTGAGTCAAATTGATAGTCAGAAGAACTATTTACATGTACAGCAAACTAAGTGACATCAATTTTAACACGCATGCTGTAAAATAGCAAATGAGTGCACATCTAATTTCTCTTTGCTAGAAAATTCCAAAATCACACAACAACAAAAAAATTCATTCGTAAATTGTGTGCCTTTTTTAAAGTGTTTTCTCTCTAATATATTTTAGTTCCTCAAATTATGTGTAGGCAATTTCAAGATATCTACACATATTGCAACTCATTTTTGAAGTTGTAATCTAAAGATGGAGATCAATAATGAATACAACAAATCTGAGCAATACAGTTGGATAATACATCAGTTTTCAAATACTGAACACACCCTAAAAAGTTGAACAACAAGATTAGGATTCAACTAAAAGGTTTGCAGGACAAGAAAAGAGAAGTGAGCCAAATACTGAACACACTATAAAAAGTTAAAGAACGATTGGATTCAACTAAAAGGCTTGCAGGACAGCAAAAGAGAAGTGAGCCTTCAGCAGGCAAGCACAGGAAAAGAAGCTACCAAAGTGATTGATACCCCGGTTCTCCATAGGGAACAGTAAAGTCTTCAATGAAAAGAGTAACATCTTATTCCTGTTGCCAATGGAATCAATCAACCTTTTGTCACATGGGTGGAGTAAAGGCCATCAAGCAGGATAGTTGGATAGCATCCTAATATCCTAAAGCCTTTTCTAAAAAAGTTAAATAAAAGATTTAGCACTCTTGTTGCAAACATAAGTACTATGAGGTCTATTTTTTATCTCTTGTTGCAAAGATAAGTACTATGTGGTCTATTTTTTATGGAAAAAAAATACAGAAAAAGCATTTTGCAATATTACAAGAAATGCAAACAAATACTACATTCTTCCCATTCCCGATTTTGGTGCAACATTATATACAATCCAAAATATCGGGACCACATTCTCTATTGTCATGTTGCATGGACTGGCAACAATAGATCATCCATATTTTAATGCTGAAGAACACTGGCAATGGCCAAACCTGAAAAAATTGTCAACTCAAGAAGATGCATGGATACAACCTGCTGATGCATTCCCAGTAACTTGAAACAGACAATTTTATCTGGATAATTGACAATTGGCAAAAGCTTTCACTTGAATCTACCCATGCTCTGCAACTTCTAAAACAGGATCTGAATTGTCAGAACTTGCAGATACATTATGCTTACTCTGTCAGAAGCTTTCCCCAGATAATACTCCAGAACCTTCCCCCACAATTTATCCAATTCAAATATCCATTTTAATTTACATTATACAAGGAGCTCAACACACTGAGCTCCTTTTAGAACACTGAATATTGTGTGTTTTGTATTTGGAAATGTGGAATTTCTTTTAAGTATGAGGCAAGAGATATTTCCATAAGCACCTGACCTTTCCAATGTTTAAACGATTTCAATACCTATCCCAGATTCCTCTTCCAATATGTCCCTCATCTTAATCTCTCTCGGTTCCAGACATTGCCTCAAGGAATCTTGCCCAAGCTGTGCCCTCTCATTGTCTCCAAAACCAAAAACCAAACCCTTGTTTGTAGCCACAACTGTGTGATACAGCCCTGTGCTTACTTGAGAAACGTGATAACCCTTCAGGGTTTCAAGCGGTTGAGGACTTACGACTTTGTCTGAAATACCTCTATTCACAAATCCCAAGCTTCCAAAAGCCATCCATCCAAAAGCAAATACCAACCCATCATCAGAGAGAACAAAGGTCTTCCTCTTCCTGGCACAAACCTAAAGGAATAAAAACTGCACCATTACTTTTCAATACAACATATTATAACTAACATAGCTTTACAGATGAAGCATAATCACACAAAAGAAATGATCTGAACAGCCAAATCGACAGATTTACCTGCACTGCCCGATGCTCTTTAAGAACGGCCACAAATTCTGGAACCGTCTTATCATTCTCATCACCATGCCCCAAGGCTCCGCAATAACCTTTCCCCCATGTATACACCTATTGAGATTAACAATTCCATCAAAAAATCTACTCTGGCAATATAAATTCTACAGATTAGTACTGTTGGTCTATGCTTTTATGCTCTTTCTTACTATCTTTATTAGCTTGATTAACTAGATGCTTAGTCATAATCTTATGTTTAGATTTTCTGATTTTAGCATCTTTCAAGAAGTTGCTTTCACACTCCCACATCGTACCTTTTGTTACTCGATGCACCTTTTAGTCCTACTACCCTGCTCCCATTGTCATTTATAGGACATTAATAAAACTATCTCATCTTATCTGTGGCAAAGTACAATGAATAGACTGTGTGCAAAGGAAATCAGATCAATTCTTAAAGTAACTCATCATAGAAAATGCTAGAAAATTGGATAGAATCCAGACAACAGAGCTGAGCTGAGAGTAACTTCACAAGCCTCTCTCTATCTGAATATGGGAATGACTGGGATCATTCATCATCTGAATTAAGCAAACTTAAGTTTCTTCCTTTTCAGTCACAAAATAAGAAAGATGAAGTCGAAGCCAAACAGAGTGATTCCAGGTTCAAGCAGGTTCAAGGATTAGGCCGTATCATACATATCTGAGGAAAAATAATATAAAGAGAGAACCATTCATTTCAGAGATACATCTATATACAAAAGGAAGAATTACACAGCAGAAAGGATAGAGAAAAGATACTTGGATCACTGATTATTCCATGACATGATGTCATAATACATAGTCAAATTCATAAGGTGGGAGATGTAGGTTGAGTACGTCACTCAACTCCCCAATACCTAACACCCAATTAATGACATTATTACATAATTTAAGTTATAACATGATTATATCAAAACTTAAAACACATGCAGAATGAGCGCAATGATTAGGGTTAGGACTTGTGGTTTCTGTTGGAAAAATGGCTTCCAGCTCAGGGAGGGTTGGGGGGTGCAGCCATCGCAACCTCCCTCACTCAAAGATGCAGTGGCAGTTGGGAGAGGGAAGCAGCCTTTTTCTGCAACAGATTCTGGCAAGGACAGAGGTTTTCCTGGGAGAAAAGCAGGTCAATGCCTGGAGAACACAGTAGAAACCTGCTTGCAGATTGTTTGGAGATTGGAGGATACATTCAATACCTCCAAGACCATGCGATTATTTGCAGATTCCATGGTTTTGGGCCAACAGAATGAGCATCGTGACGATGGATTAACTCGACATGGAAGCTGAAGAGCTCCATTGGGCTAAAGATCTGTGCCAAGAATTTTTCATGGTGATCTTCTCTGGCAAGAAGGATCACGACCAAATTTTTGAAGCTGGTCCATATTTTTCAATTCTTCTGTACTGTATATGCACTTTTGGCATGAGCACTTTGTTCCAGAGAGAAAGGACTCCACAAGAGACCAATGCTTGGGTGCGTTTAAACTTTATACTCACTCCCATTGCATTTCTGGAGGAGAATCTAGAAGACATTCATAATACGCTTGGTATTTATGTGAAGGCTTTGGAAGCTACAAAGACATGGAAATGTACCTCCAATGTGCAGATTTGCATTTATATGAATGTTTCACATCCACTACCAGAATCCATTGAGCTGGATTATCAAGACTGGGAATGGACCTAGCCACTGGATTATAGGCAGGTGCCATTCCGTTCTAGGCAGTGCCATAAATATGCCCACCTCATGAGGGACTGTCCCCAAAGAATTTAGATTCAGCAGAAGAAGGTGGATAAGTATGGATTCACATGAAGAATCGGGAGCACTAACAGAACCCCCACCGCCCGCGGTGGATAAGTATGGATTCACATGAAGAATCGGGAGCACTAACAGAACCCCCATCAGCCTCACACAGCCTACCAGCCTCGCCCCCCCACATTGTTTCCATGCTTTGGCAAGACCTAATAATGAAAACAGTAAAGAAGCAGAGAAAGGCAGATTGGCAGCCCAAGGGATTCCTCAAAATCAGAGCGCACAAGTCCCAGGAGGGAATATATCATTGCAGTGATCAAGTCAATAATACCAGTAACAATCACCAGGGAAGAGGAGAAATCAGGCACGGACCAAAGTGATCCAAACCAGTCTGAGCAAAACAGTGGAGAATCTGCTCCAGGATTCAAACATCAGAGTGGGCAACCCCGAAAACCAGGGACATGACCATGATCCACCAGTCCAAAATCAAAATAGAATTAGCGAAAGTCTGTCAAACCAAATGCAGGAGGAAATAATAGACCAGACAAAATAAAATTCACCAATAAAATTGGACAAGGAAGAAAGCGATGACCAAGATTATGATGCAGAGATGTTGGATGTGGATATGCCTTTACTTAAAATTTAAAAAACAATATCAGAAGAAATTCTTGGAGTCAGTTTCAGAGGATGAGCTGAAAAGGCTGCAGAAAGACATCATAAAATAGCGAAATAAACAAATCCTCAAGAGGCTCAACAGGATCACCCCATAAAAAATGGGGAATTAAATTTACTTCACTCAAACATTCTAAAGCAGACCCTGCAAAATGGGGCAAGAAAACGCTGTCAGAAAAATTGCCAAAGGGGAAAATCTAATCAACTCAGGTCTGGTAATCTCTTTGAGGGATTGCTTCCTTCAAAGATATTTATCTCATTCTCAATGAAAGTCCTTTCTTGGAATATTGGGGGTTTAAACAGTCTAGGAAAGCATAGACTACTGCAGAGGAAATTAAATCTAGAAAAACCAGATGTTTGTTTCTTGCAATAGACCAAATGTGCAGAGCAGTTTCTTTTTGGAAAACATGCTTCACTCCATTTGGCATAGAGCCAAATGTATAGCCGACAGTGCAAAAGTTCATGCCGGAGGTCTGGTGATCTCGTGGAAACCAAGAACGGAGATTTCAGACCTTGAAAAGCATCAAATGGTGGCTATCTTTGGAGTCAGTATCAGAGGACGAGCTGAAAAGGCTGCAGAAAGACATCATAAAATAGCGAAATAAACAAATCCTCAAGAGGCTCAACAGGAACACCCCATAAAAAATGGGGAGTTAAATTTACTTCGCTCAAACATTCTAAAGCAGACCCTGCAAAGTGGGGCAAGAAAACACTGTCAGAAAAATTGCCAAAGCGGAAAATCTAATCAACTCAGGTCTGGTAATCTCTTTGAGGGATTGCTTCCTTCAAAGATCTTTATCTCATTCTCAATGAAAGTCCTTTCTTGGAATATTAGGGGTTTAATCAGTCTAGGAAAGCATAGACTACTGCAGAGGAAATTAACTCTAGAAAAAACAGATGTTTGTTTCTTGCAATAGACCAAATGTGCAGAGCAGTTTCTTTTGGGAAAACATGCTTCACTCCATTTGGCATAGAGCCAAATGTATAGCCGTTTGGCATAGAGCCAAATGTATAGCCGACAGTGCAAAAGTTCTTGGTAAAAGTATTGCATGAGGTTTCTTTGACAGAGCAAGTCAAGGAAATCCTGTGCCTTGTGGTGCAGGGGGGTCCTATTTGTTCCAAATCTTTCCATTTTTTCTTTAAAATTATCCTTGGAAATGGCACTAACAACTGATCTGAGTTTCATGCATGTTTGAATTTGCTGAAGATCACCTTGGATAAAGGAATTGACAAATTGCAGGTTTATGAGGATTCAAAATTGGTTATAGAATGGGTTAAAAGGAACTTTCAGACTTCAAAACCTTACCTTGCTGCCATTGCTAGAACAAGTACCGGTTGCTGCTCAACGGTTCCAGGTCATTACCCTTATGCACATCAAAGGAATTCACAACAGGGATGCAGATGCCTTACCAAAACAGGCTGTAGCTGGTGATGAGAAATGTAGCTCGTGCAGGAACTTTTTGCACAGCTTCAGTGTGAACGTGCAAAAAGTGGTTCAGGAAATTTCAAAGGTGACCACCTAGGAAAAATGGTCACTAATTCTATTTTGTAATTCACTTAGGATAAAGTGAAATATCTTTTGTTTTTCAGTTGAGTCTAGCAAAGTGCATTTAATGCATTATTGATTTAGACTAGATTTAATCTCAACCGTACATCTCAAGATCAGATTAGGTTTTGGAGATTAGGGTTTCAGAAAAGCATAAATAAGACAAGATAGAGAGACCATCATCACAGTTGAACGGTTGAGCAGGTTGAGCGACCAGAGGATATAAAACAGCACACAGCAGGAAGAGGATCAAATTGCAGCTTTTCAGCAGGTTGAAGAGGCAGCCATACAGCATATCTGTACAGTCATATGGATCATGTAACAGATCCGTACAGTCTTGCAGACCCATACAACAGACCCATGCAGTCATACGGAATCCATACAGCAAGCTGTACAGGGCCCAGGCCATGCAGCTGCTGTCCTCCCTTTTTGTGGAGGCCATACAACTCAGTTTGAGGTGATTTTGATAACCGTGTAGCTGCAGGTTTTTTGCAGACTGTGGAGGTTACGTTGTAAGCTTTCAGTAAGAAATTAAAAGCTGATTTTGAAGGAGAAATTACCTGTGTATGTGTGAAACTATTTTATGCTTCTGCTATTTACTTTTCCAGATATTGAGTAATTGATGCTATGGTCTGAAATTAATTTGTGTTAATTAAATTCAGCAATTTATTTGTTTAATTGAGATCATGAACGGCAGCCACCTAGAGCTGGAATTTTCTACAGCTGGACCTCAGGGGACTCTGATAGTTGAGGAGTTTATAGGAGGCAGCAATCCCTCTAATGATCTCTAGGACTCATCAGCTGCATGCAAGTTATCGATCCCATCTGAAAGTTACTGGTGGTTATCTTCTGATGATGATGTTTCTTTGAAGTAAATTCTGCTAGTGACAGACACTCTCCTTTTCGAGTTAAGATCTCAGTTTGCTGTTATTTTGATTTTGCCTTTCATGATGGGCAGGGCCCTTGGATATATATAACGTAATGTACTGAACTCATTCTGAGTATCTTCTTAGGGTGGGTAAATATAGAATTTCTTTATAAGGGATTCTAGAACAAGTTATGGACATCCTGATAACCTATCTTTTGGGTTTAGTGTTGCTGCAAGTACAATGTAACTTTTTTTCTTCTCGAAATAATAGTTACAAATTTTTCTTTGGAAAAAAAGCTTATCTTATTATTAGTATAAGTTGTATAATTAAAAATATAAATTATACGCCAAATGGCTTATGTTATATATTTTTTATTTTCAACTTAATGGTGATTTTATAGAACATGTTTGGCTTGGCAAATTTTTTCCCAAATTCATTTTTGTAGACCTCAAACACAAACACAAATCATGTGACCATGGTCATTATATGCATAATTGCTTGTTCCAAAACAAAGACAACTTATCTGAATCAAGCAAGGTGTTTGCAACCAGCTTCCAAGCAATGCACCAATCTGCAACTATAAGTGAGCTGCCTGACATGCATCTAGCATGGCTGGTGTAGAACAAGTCAAGTCACCAGCCCTGTCTAACCAATGACTCACTAGTGGGATGAGAGTCAAAATTGCCTGAAGAAATCAACCCCGCTACAATTAATGTAGAGTCTGATTAGTCCACTAAACTTACTTGTTCCTCACCTTGGTAGCCCAACAAATCGATGTCCTTGTTTTTATCTGTTGCAAAAGCAACATCCTATTACATTGTAGAAGCTACTTCACCCTCGATGAGGGTTTTCTTCTCTTCATTTTCCATACTTACATTGCTCTTAAATTTTGCTAAAAGGATTGTTTCTGAAGATCTGCTGCTGCTACAACTACCAACTACCAAACTGCATCTTCCATCTCTATTTTTGAAGTGATTTGTTGCACTGAAGCTCAAAAGTAACGTCAATGGATTTTAATGTGACATTTGATATTTCAACAACTTTTTTCATAAGAAGGTGGGTGACTTTTCAACCAGGGATTCTTCATCTACTTTTCTACCAATGGCCAATAACTAATCTCTTATGTCTAATCTTTAATATATGTCCCTGAAGTGAGTCTCCTCCGTCCATATACATTGAAAAAAACAAAATTTGGGGAAAGAAGGCTCTAACCTTATCCAATATTTCATGCAACTACCACAATCACTTCCATATTGTGTCGGCATCCTCGCGATCCTGCACTTCTGGTACCATCTCATCAGTGCAGAGAATTTAAAAAGCATATAGCTTCACAATTCTTGGAATCAAATATATCATGTTCTAGGAGACTTTTCCTTCCAATGCCTCCCAGTTATTGGGATCTATCACCCATTTGCCCAAGACCACTCCTAGCAGTCATCTATACTGGAAAATTGCTATCCTTCTCTGTTTCCAAGTACTAAGCTTACAGCCATTAAAAATGAGCACACAAACTTCGAAAAAGAAACAACCTATAAGAAGGTTACCTCTGACAATTGAATCTACTACCCAATGTCAATAGTTGGTACAACCCAGTCAAATCCAACACTATTGTTGTGACTTCCATCCAACACAGCCAGTCAAACTGAATTTTCTTCCTCACAGACAAATCAGAAAAAAAGGATCTGCCCAAAAAATCAAAACTTAAGGAAAACAATGGCTGACTACTTACTGGAGGGCATGTTTATCCTCTTCCAGTAGTTAGAGGTGCCACTTTTTGGGCTTTGTCTGTCCTGACTTCAGTTCAGGCCTTCTGTGACCTGACTAAGGTTCTTGGTTCTTGGCCGTTGCCTAGTTCTACACATCCCACGCACATGAAATTACAACTTTGTGACTTCTGTTACACGATCTCATGGAGACCCTGCGACCCATATGTCTATCACACATTTCCTCGGCATGTGTTCATTGTGTTACGGCTTGCAGCAGTCTGTTACACATCTACGCCTGTGCCCTACTGCAGGCATGTGTCTGTTATGGAATTATATTCGAGGTATGTGCTCAATCACTCTTCTGCGTCCCTCACAGACATTCTTCTACACTGGGATCTGTTCTTGTTATAGACCTTTATTCCCTATGAAATCACTCATGCAATCTCTTCTATGCTAGGAATGTTGCCCAACACCTATCAGTTGTGGCTCTGTCATGCATCACACTTTTTGTGTGTTGTACACCCATGTTTGTTGTCGTCCATCACTCTTCACTTGTTGTGCCCCTCATGCTCTATGTTGTCTCTCAGTTTTAATACCTTATGTTTATAAACTTTAGGAATATTCACAAAATTATCCCAATAAAAACAATAACTTATCTTTCATCACTCGGCCTGCCTCAGAGTACCCAATGTTGGCTTCTCTGATTTCTATATTATAGTCCCTTGGCTCCTTCTCTGTCCTATACTAGCCCTCGAATCCCTTAATTGTGTCTCCCCAAATATCACCAAACCAGGGTCTGATACCATGTTAGAAATACACACAAATACAAAAGGCAAAAACTACAACGCCAAAAGGGGAGAGAAAAAATACTTGGATCTTTAATTATTTCATAATCTAATGTCACGATACATAGTAAAATTCATGAGGTGGGAGACATAAATTGAGTACATTACTTAACTTCCCAATACCTAAAACATAATTAATGACATTATTCCATAACTTAGGTTATAACAAAACTTAACTTTATAGTTAAGTTTACATTAATTTCATAACTTAAGTTATAACATGATTGCACGGAGAGAAGCAAGGTGCATTCTGTTGACTTTCTATAACTCGGCTCACAGAGATTATTGCCAATAATTTACTCAACCCAGAAATTATACTTTGCTGATATAAATTCAGAAATTATGCAAATAACCTACAGCTGAGTTATTTAACCAGAAATTAACAGCAGAAGCATAAACAGAGACCAAGCACAAGAATGGACAACACAAGAAATACCCTGGAAACCCCAGTGTGCGGAAAACCAGCAAAGAGGGGCTTCTATTATGGGCTTCAGAGGAATTTTTACAGCATTTTGACACAGAAAAATCTTACAGCAAACATCTGAACTTTTCCTTGGCTGTACGGCCTGCTTTACTTGGCTGTTTTGACCCAGCAAACTCATCCCTTACTGCTGTAGCTGAACAGCCACAAATTCAACATGATTCTGGCTGTTCGTACGGCCTGTTTACGGCCTACTCTGCTGTTGGAAAGTACAGCCAAGTTCTGGTTGTTCTGGTTGAGGCCGTACGGCCCTAATTCACCCTCCTTCAGTGCTGTACAATCTGGTCCTGGTGAGGCCTGTAGCTGGCAGCTTGGTACGGCCTATCCTTGGCCTCCTCCTTGCTGCCTCAAGCTCCAGAAATCACCCTCCTACCCTGCTGTTCGACTTCTCTCAAGTCTGCCCTCTCTTTCTCAGCCCAAAGCTCCCTCTTCAGCTCACTTGCTCTCCAAATGAGTGTGTGTGTCCCTCACCCTCAGCCCCTTCATTTATCCTTCCTTCAGCCACCTTTCTCCCTTGAGTTGTGTGCCCATTTCAGCCTCCAAGGCTCCAAGGAGGTGCGCCCATCTTTAGTTGGACCCCACACAGCACTAAGGTGGTGCACCCCACTAGATTGGGCCCCACAATTCAGTCAAACAGAATTTTTTGTTGATTGCCTAAGTTAGACTGAGGCTAAAATAAATAGGCTGATCTAGGTTGTTTTATGTATCCATCGGCATGCCTGGGACACTTAGGCCCATGCTGAGACACCTACCGAGCTACAAAACTAACACTCCCTCTTAGCGAGGGAGGTGTCTCCACCTGGATCAATCTCTGACCCCATCAAATCTGTTGATGTTGTTGTAGTTGCTCCCTATGAACTAGAAGACCCTCCTACTATCTTTGTTGCACTCTGATCCGATGACCTACTCTCCTCATCCATCAATGTCATGTCATACCAACTGACAGACTTGGCAGTCTTGGATGAAGCCACTCGTCCACAAGACTCAGCCACTGACACTGATCCTGATCCAAGATCCCCTTGGACCCCACTACAAGTTGTCCCAGCACCCTGTACAACATACCCTCCTTGATGCCAAGCCTCACTGTTGCATCCTGGGTATCTACTCCCTCTGAATGTATGAGTACCTGTCCATCCTCGAACATCATTGTATACCCCATATCCTCCAAAGTTGCTATAGAGAGCAAATTAACCTTCAGCTCTTGAACAAATAACACCTTGGCCACCTCCAGAGAATCACCTGACTCAAGTTGGAATCTGACACATCCAACCCCCTTCACTGCATGCATGGTGCTAGCCCCACATCTCACATGCAAGTCTGAGCTCATCTCCAAAACACTAAGGAACATCAACCTCATTCCCTTCATATGGCGAGAAGATCCATTGTCCACAAACCATGCCCCAATGTCCTTCAACTCTGCAACATTGTTGCTCAAAAGAGAGGCGACCAGAGAAAAATCCTCCTCGAATTTCTCTGCAAACTCATCTATCTCAGTAAGTTTCTTCTTCTTATTGGTACAATGGTTAGCATAGTGGCCAGCCTTGTGACATGCAAAGCATTTCACTTTGCTCATGTCCCTGGAGCCTTCTCCACTGCTCTTCTTTGCATGAAGAGCCACATTCTCCTCCTCTTCACTCTTTGGCTGGATAGCTTGTGAGGTATCAATCTATAACTCCTCCTGGGTGAAGTCATCCCATAACCTCTCCCAATCAGGGAGTTTCTCCCGAGCCACCACTCCTCGGACAAACACTTCCCATTTCTTGGTGAAGCCATTCAAGGCTATCCTCACCAGCTCTGTCTCGTACACAATCTCTCCAACAACTACCAGTTCATCTTTAATCTGAGTGAACTTTGTGAGGTAAGTAACTACTGACTCTCCCTTGGCCATCTCCATGCTTCTCGGCTTTCTCTCTGAACAACATCTTCCTGTTAGAATAATGTTGATGTGCTCGTTTAACCATAGACAATGCTACACCATTGTCACCCAACCATAGGCACAAAAGCCACCCCTGAGCACCTTAACCTTTGACAGAAAGAATGATTCCAGGAAGCCATAGCATAACCAACAAATAACCAAGGGAGCGCACCTTCTCCAAGGGTAGAGCACAAGAGAAAGTACCAGAAAGACTAAACAAGAGAAAACCGTACAACTGCAGTTGTTGTTGCTCCTCCTCCAAACTTGCGCACTATTTCTAATTTCCTGAGTGAGAGTGAGTGAACAAATGAGCCAAGACGTCCTCTATTTATATTAATCTGTCCAGTGACTTTCCTGGCTGGGCCAACCTGACTTTCTGGTAATTATATTTTTTGTTTATCTTTTTCCTGTGAGGCCAACTTGTCTTCCTGGAGGATAATACCTTAATATTATATATTATGCTGAGCCGACATGTCTTCTAGGGTTTTCACACATCTGTTTAGGGTTTCTCTTTCTTCCAGAATATTCTATTCTAGTCAAAGGTTACATATGGAGGTTAATACCTCCCGTGGCTACCATAATATCAACACTTCCTGCTATGGTTGTCAAACTGGTCCAACTTTACTAGGGCCTCCCACATATCCTTAGTTGTCTTCTTGCCAAACAAATGAGGAATAATGTAGTCCTTTAATCCATCGACAATTGTCCTCCTTGTCCTCATGTCCTTCTTGAAATGGGCTACTTGTTGTGTTGGATCAGTTGGGAGTACAGCCTTGCCTTCAGCAAACTCCCACAATCCATTCTCCTCCAACAGTAAACCCATTCGCTCCCTGCATGGACTGAACTTTGAGGCCCCTTCCAGCCTATCTTCAAACCTCAAGCCTGCACTAGCCATTGTCAGCTCCACTGACTCATCCACTCTTTCTGGTCACACATCCCACTTGTTGATTCACTCCCTGGTCTTCACAACAATTCGACTTGGCTCCTTCTGTACTCTGAGGCTGAGCTCTGATACCATGTTGACTTTCTATAACTCAGCCCACAGAAATTATTTCCAATAATTACTAATCCCAAAAATTATACTTTGCTGATATAAATTCAGAAATTATGCAAATAACCTACAGCTGAGTTATTTAACCAGAAATTAACAGCGGAAGCATAAACATAGACCAAGCACAAGAATGGACAACACCAGAAATACCCTAGAAACCCCAGTGTGGGGAAAACCAGCAAAGAGGGGCTTCTATTATGGGCTTCAGAGGAATTTTTACAGCATTTTGACACAAAAAATTCTTACAGCAAACATCTGAACTTTTCCTTGGGTGTACGGCATGCTTTACTTGGCTGTTTTGACCCAGCAAACTCAGCTTTTACTGCTGTAGCTGAACAGCCACAAATTCAGCCTGTTTCTGGCTGTTCTTATGGCCTGTGTATGGCTTACTCTGCTGCTGGAAGGTACAGCCGAGTTCTATCTGTTCTGGTTGAGGCCGTACGGCCCTAACTCGCCCTCCTTCAGCGCTGTACAATCTGGTCCTGGTGAGGGCTGTAGCTGGCAGCTTGGTACGACCTGTCCTTGGTCTCCTCCTTGCTGCCTCAAGCTCCAAAAATCACCCTCCTACCCTGCTGTTCAACTTCTCTCAAGTCTTCCCTCTTTTCCTCAGCCCAAAGCTCCCTCTTCAGCTCACTTGGTTTCCAAATGAGTGTGTGTGTGTCCCTCACCCTCAGCCTCTTCATTTGTCCTTCCTTCAGCCACCTTTCTTCCTTGAGTTGTGTGCGCATTTCAGCCTCCAAGGCTCCAAGGAGGTGCGCCCCCCTTAGCTGGACTGCACACAGCACTAAGGTGGGTGCACTCCACTAGACTGGGCCCCACATTCCACTCAAACAGAAATTTTTGTTGATTGCCTAAGTTAGACTTAGGCTAAGATAAATAGGCTGATATGGGTTGTTTTATGCCTAGGACACTTAGACCCATGCTGAGACACCTACCAGGCTACAAATCTAACACATTCTGCAGCACATTATGAGGGAGATGTGTAATGTTTGTGCCTAATTGCTGACATGATACGTGGCATAAGTCGGTCCAATATAATATTTAAAATTAGAAAATAATAGCCCATTATCGATGATAGGTGTAACATCCATGCTTATAAATCAAAGTATAAAAAGAAATAAAAATCCATGATGTAAATAGAAAATTTAAGAAAAGAATACTAAGCATTGACACACACACATATATATATCCCCACACACATAGCCCAAAGGGGTTCGCTCAATCTGTTGAACTATCCACCCAATGTATGTTGCCAACAGGGAGGCCATAAGATATGAGTTCAAATCCAATTTAGTAACTCTGGTTACCAACCACTATTGTGGCTGGCGGTTGAGCCACCCTCCATCCAAATATTCCAGGGAAGAGGAGGAGATCCCATGAGGTTTTCCTTTGAGAAAAAAATATATATCCACACATACACAAACACACCAATGTACATCCATCTTAACTCAGGGTCTTTTAAGCAATGGGAGATTTCCATCTCAATTTCAATTTGATCCCTCTCGGTGCTTAACAGACCCAGAGTTAAGATAGATCTATGCCGGGTATATCAATCTTAACTATATATATCAGAAATTTCTGAAGTACAAGCATTATACTATTTAATATTTATCTAACAAATGAAGGGTGCAAATGAAAATGATATAACGTATACAATGAAACAACTGTACTAGGAATTTTTTTACTTATTTCCTTTAAATATAGGATGTGAAATGAGAGAGGAACACGGTGACATTTTAGTAGATCTATTAGCAGGAATAACTTGCAACTATATATACAAAATGGAAAATGAGAAATAAAACTTGTTCATCGAACGAGTAATAGATGCCAAGCAGAGCACGATATCAAATCTGAGGGATATTGTGAAAGCATATCCTTACCTCTGAAAGAGCAGTAGTGACTATTTGATGCATACTTCAAAAATGAAAAATATAACCAATTAAGAAACCATAACCAAGTAAGAAATGTAAAGCACAGATATAGTAAAAGTAAACCATGTTAGAAATGACAAGTTATGGAAACTCACATATCCATTAGAGTCGAGTGCAACCGAATGTTCATCTCCAGCAGATACACGAATTACATGAATATTATTCCTCTTGAAAGCTTGCACAGTCTGTGGTTGCAGCACATCTCGTGGATCGCCGTGGCCAAGACAGAAATTGGAACCATAACCAAAAGAATATAGTGTACCATCCTCAGTAACTGCCATAGTATGACTGACACCTGAAGAAATTTGAACAACAGGACCAAGACTACTGAATCTCTCGACCTTCCTTGGAATAGGTCTCTCTAGAGTATCCCCGTGACCCAACTGACCGTGTGAGTTGCTGCCACATGTGTAAACCTGCCCATGTCTTGTAAGAATGACAGTGAAACTGAGACCTGTTGCAACCTGCAAAATCAAATAGCATACGTTATAATACAACCAGATCTGCTATTTCCTTCCATACCTTTATAATAATAATAATTAAATTTGATTTAAATATAAAAATTAAAAAACTTTCACTTATACTTTCCAGTACAAAACTTTGACAATTTCAGTTTTGTCTACAAATAGCACTTATTTCACGGAAGAGTAAAAGTAAGATTTGCATCGTAAAAAATCTGCCATGTCAAGCCTGATAAAACCAAAGATCTCAAGACAAACTCCTCAATTAATCTGTGCACTTCTCCTTGCGTGATTACATCTTTATCACTTCTCCACTTAAGAACGACAAAAGCCATTTGGCAAAAAAACATCGATTAAGATAAACAGATCAGCCTATATCCCACAAAAGGTATATGGCTCGGTGATCCTCAAGAAAGCATGGAAATACAGTAAGCATTTTGAGAAAACCCACCCATTTATTTATCATCACATCAACATCTCAGCACTTTAGCTATAAGCAAAAAGAATATAGATTAATAATAAGTTTCTCAGGATACACCAGACTGTAGTTGACTTGTCAACAGCAATAGCAGTAAAGAACAGTCCAAACATTTTATAATTGTCCTATTATCCCCAGTACTACAATTCTTTAATAAATATAAAATGGCAGAGCTAAAGCAATTCAAAAAAATACAATGAATAACATATTTGAGCAATCGGTACAGAAAGACTACATGCAAACCAAAACAACGATGGAGAAAAGGACCGGTCCCAACAGATTCTACAATGAAATTGGCCAATAAGAAAATACAAATCAGAAATTTAATATTAAAGCGAACGCAATGCTGAGGTTCAAAAACAGGAATCCTCCTTTTTTTTTCATTTTCATTGATTAAAAATGTGTGTGAATGCCCTGGGTTAGCGATAAATTGAAAGTAACAACAAAGAGCCTTAAGACCTTGCATTGACTTGTTAACTCAAAATAAAGGACTGCTTGAATTATGGAATCTGGATAATCCGAGACATTCTCTGCCAAATTGCCCTCTCAATTCAGGCAGTGTTCATGGGTAAAGTGGCATCACTTGTTTGGTGAGACTCTCTGCAGGACATGGTTACCATGGTAACATCAGACAATTGTGCTAGGTTCACGTGGGTCCAGATCCACGACATGTCCCTGCTTCTCTGGAATATTGTTATTGCAGTCTGCTACTTCCCTCCCACCTCCTCAAGCTTTGAATTCCGCAGGGGTGAGAACAAGGACCCTTTCCAGGACCTATGTTCCATTATTGTCCAATACTTGACTTTTGGAAGACTTCAATGCCCAAACCAGAGATCGACAGGTTCCACTTCACAACAGGAGGAAGGATGCTCTTTGCCTCCATAAGATTGACCCAGCATCAGTGGATCTTCACCGGGCTTCAGATGATGCCCTAGGACCTCTTACACCTTATGGCAAGCACCTATTACACCTTCCTTGCTTCAAAGGCTCCAGTAGGTTTACTTGTTTACCTCACAGCAAGGGGGGCAATGTGGTGGACTATGTCCTTGCTAATCAGGCCATGCTTCCCTACATCTGTTAGTTTTCAGTCGACCCAATTCCTCTTTGTTAAAATATTGTAACTGCAAAGAGTATTCTTATTATTATTGATATATTATTCATAAGATCAATCCCCATTGTGGATTGATCATGTCGGTTATTGTAATAGGACCAAATCCCCTTTTGCGGATTGGTCAAAAGACAATTATAATAGGCAGAATAAGAAGTAGGCCCCAGCAGTTAATAAAGAGACCCAGAAATATAATAAAGGTGGGTTTACCCACCCAGATTGAGAAGTCGGCCCTGCCAGTGAAGAGACACTTCACACGTGCCAGACTTGTATAAATAAAGGAGGCTAGCGCCTCACTTGGACATAACTCACTTGCTCAGTTTGAGAGACAAGTTATGATCTGTTACCGGCAAAGGAGAGAGAGAGTGGTGCATATCTTGGAGAGGACTTTATGTTTTAGCATAGGAGTGGTGCATCTTGGAGAGGACTCTTATGTTTTAGCATAGAGATCTCTTGGCATTGTATTGAAGCATTCATATTAAGGAAGTTTTGGTTGGTTTTCTCCCCCATGAGGAGTGGTTTCAAGATAAACGTTGTAACTCTGTATTGTGTATTTGATCTTGATTATGCTATTGTTATCTAAATGAAATGCAAACATCTATAATAATGGCTTTAAACATTAACATTATCAGAGCTGTTTCCAAGGAAGCATCTTCTTCGCAAGAGAAAAATCGTCATTGTTGCGACCGCAAATTAGTGGTTTTCAAAAGTGAATCTTTTCATCTCTAAAACTATCTTAGAAAGTTGCACCCTCCCCTAAGGATCAATTTGCATCATCACAAGACCTTTCAATGGTCGATCTCCTGAAAGTGAAACCCTAGTTTCACAGTACCAGAAAACCAATACCAATCCGTATACCAAAGTACTGCAGGTTCCGTAAGCACCAATCCAAACTGCGATCAGATTTGAAGGGAAACTGGATTTTCTCATCTAAACACACCCCAAAGTACTCTCACTGTTTATCTCCTCGTAAGTTCAAATTTTGATTTTGAGCACTTTCATTTTCTGGCCATTTTCCTAGCTCCAGGTACATGTTTGCAAAGCATTAAGCTTGTTGACAAGTTAGAAGGAGGGAAAAACTTCCATGCCCCGGAAGTATAGGATTGGTCCTCAACAATATTGATGATTATTCTCGTAAAACCCGGATATATTTCTTGAAACTAAAGATGAAGTACGTTCAAGAAGTTCAAGGAATTCAAAGCTCTGATAGAGAATCTCTCTGAAAGAAAGACTGTGTATACAGAATGGATAATGGAGGAGAATATACCTCAAAAGAGTTTTGTAACCGCAAGATGTTGAACTGCGAGGGAACTCAACACTCCCTATAATCCACAACAAAACTATGTAGCTGAAATGAAGAACATAACCATATCGAAGCCGGAAGACTATGATCAGCGATCAAGATCTTCCTATGTGCTTATGGGCGTAAGCCGATGTAGCCATTTATGTGTACAACCAATTATCCCATAGTGCACTTGGCTCAAGACACCGGAAGAGATGTCTTCACTGGAAAGAAGCCGAGGTAAGCCATCTCAAAATATCTATCGGGTCCAATGTTTATTCATATACCTAAAAGAAAAGAGAACAAGTTGGACCCTCAGAAAGAAGGGAATATTTGTGGGATACCGAGGTCTCCAAGGCCTTCAATCTATATACCAAGTCAACATCACATTGAGATCAACAGGATGTGACCTTTGATGAAGATGCAAATACCAAGAAACTAAAAATATGCCAACTGAAGAGTATATGAAGAGGAACCTGTAATCCCCACAGTTGCAGAATCAGTGAGGTTCCTGAGTCATAACTGTAGGAGGGAAAGTCGTGAATCTCCCCCGACATGAGGAACCTCCTGAAGATCATGATATAGTAGAAATTCAAGAACCTCCTCGATGACGATCCATCCCATAAAAGAAAGCCAGCCGGGCTAGAGAGCTTATTCAAGATGGAGAGAAGTACCTGTCTCTCAACCATGAGATAGGTGAAAAGACCAAAGCCATTCTCCAAATTATAAGGCTTTGATGCATTCCAGAAGAGGAGCCTACCCTGCTTTGAAGAAGCCATTCAGAGGAAAGAATGGGCGATGCTACGACAAAGGAATACCAATCCATAATGAAGAACTAAGTATGGAAATAGTTCCCAATTCAAAGAATAAAGATGTGGTATCCCGCATGCCGGCTCTTCTCGACAAACATGTTGCTGATGAAGTATTGAGAAGTATAAAGCAAGATTTGTTACTCGTGGATTTTCCCGTAAGGAAGGCATTGACTATGAAGAGACATCTATTCCTGTAGCCAGATACACTTCGATTAGGAACACCGCGAGCCTTACTAAGATGAAGTGAAGTTGCACCAAATGGACGCGGAAGACAGCTTTCCCAACCAGGTCATCAAAGAGAAGTGTATATAGAGCAACCTCAAGGATTTGAGGTTGAAGACAGAAGTCTCATGTCTGGCAGATTGAAGAAAGCCTTTATACGAATTGAAGCAAGCTCACAGAGCTTTTGCATGGCCGTGATAGATGCTTTCTCTTGACGCAGCTTAGGCTATTTCTACCAAGAGTAAAGCACTCAAATCTCTACTTCAAAATTATGGGTGCATATATGAGCCGCAATACTATCGCTATATGTGGATGACTTATCTTAATTGGAGAAGGTAGTGCCTCATCGCTGATGTAAAAGGAGACTTGCCTCTAATTTGAAATGAAAGACCTCTACTTCAATGCATACTTCTATAGGTCTTGGAGGTGTGGCGTAGTCCTAAGAGGATCTTCCTCTAACTAAGGAAGTACACGGTCGAAATCTAAAGAGATTTGACATGTCGGAATGCAAGCCCATGAATACACCCATGGAACGGGTTTAAGCCGAAGCCGCTGGTCGACAGCTACTTCGTCAGATTTGACTGATGCCACACTGTATAGACATTATTGGATCGCTGATGTAACCGACGAACACCACTGCATTATTTATTTTGTCGCATCACCTTGAGTTGGTTTCTGGTAGAGCCCAGACGGTTCACCTAGTGGCTGCAAAACATGTGTGATGAGGTACCTCAAAGGTCGATAGATTATGATCTCAGCCTATGATGGAGATCATGATTTCACATTGGAGTGGATATGATCGATGCAGATTGGGCGTGAAGTGCGTTTCCATGAAAGCACTTCGTGATGTTGTTTCAATTTGGGACGTTTATGATCTCGCAAGTAGGGAAGTAAGTAATCTAGTATTGCTCTCAGTACAATGGAAGCTGAATACATTGTTGCATGTTCTCGCCAATGCAAAGCTTACATGGTTTCCGGTGTTGTTGACTGGCCTATTTGACTTGGAGAGAGCAACCACGATTCTATGTGACAATCAAAAGCCGCATTGCATTTGACACGTAGAATCCTCGTGATGCCGTCAAGCACATAGAGATTCTGCTATCATTACATCCGCATAATGGTACGTAGAGTGGTTTCCTGAAGCTCCAAAGTATTAATAGCAACGGATGAACAGTTTGTTGACGTGTTGACCAAGCCTCATCTCGTGTAAGTTTGAGTACTTTCTCGGTGATGTTTGGCATTAACTGAAAGGACCTTCCTCGAAAGCGGGGAGTAGATGTGATGTGTATCTTGCTTCCGACCTAGTTGTCACCGACGTAGTGCTAAGATGTTGCTTGCTTCCACCCAGTTGTCGACGAAAGCAAGCATGTGTGATGTGTTCCTTGCTTCCCCAATGAAGGTCGACACGAAGCAAGATGTGTGTGTGATGTTCCTTGCTTCCCCGACCTATCGCCGACGTGAAGCAAGATGTTCTCTTTGCTTCCTCGACCGAAAGGTCGACGTAGCAAGATGAGATGTTCCCTTGCTTCACTCCGCAGTCGACGCAGCAAGATGAGATGTTCTTCCTTGCTTCCACCCAAAGTTGTCAAACGTAGCAAGATGAGATGTTCCTTGCTTCCCACCCAGTTGTCAACCGTGAAGTAAGATGATATGATGAGACTAGCACGGAGCTTCCGGCCAGATAGCGCGAGACGTAAAGCCAGTTTATATAGTATCCCTTCCAAATCTCATGGTTGCACGCAGCGACGAAAGACTTGTCCGCTGAGATTGTGATGTTAATAAAGACGATGAGATGAGACAAGTAATGAGCTTCCAACTTGACACCGTGGACGCAGCCTTGTATTATGATGAGCTAGTCTTGTGTCACCGGATGATGATGATGTATCAATTTTTATACTAATACATATTGATGCAGATGATGATGGCATTCCTTTGAGACGATGATGCCGGTGAAGAAAAAATTCATGACGATGTAGATAATGCCCAAGATGATATTGATGATGTTGTCCTCCACTCTGATGTTGTTGTTGATGATGTTGTCCCTCTCCCTCTCGTGACGATGTCACCAAGAATACCTTCTTGTTAAGGGGGAGTGTTAGTAAAATATTGTAACTCCGCAAAGTATAATTCTTATTATTATTTATATTGTTCATAGGATCAATCGCCATTGGGGATTGATCATGTCTGCTATTGCAAAAGACCAAATCCCCTCATGGATCACTGGAAGTCAGTAAAAGACAATTATAATAGGGCAAAACAAGAAGTCGGGTTCCAGCTAATAAAGAGACCCAGAATATAATAAAGGTGGGCTCACCCACCCAGATTAAGAAGTTGGTCCTGCCAGTGAAAAGACACTCACACGCGCTTAATTTGTGTATAAATAAAGGAGGCTACTTCACTTAGACATAACTCACTTGCTCACTTTGAGAGACACGTTCTGATTCACACTCCAAGAAGAGAGAGAGTGCTGCATATCTTGGAGAGGACTTTCTGTTTTTAGCATAGAGATCTCTGAATTGTATTGGCTATCTATATTAAGGAAGTTTTGTTGGGTTTTCTTCCCCTAGAGGGTTTCCCAGGATAAATGCTGTGTCTCTTGTGATTGTGTATTTCTCAGTGATCTTGGATTATGCTATTGTTATCTAATGAAATGCAAACATCTATAATAATGGCTTAAACATTAACACTCTTGTGGACCATGCCCCTCGCTCCTTCTCCCTTCAAGTTGACCCTACCCCATACCCCACCTCCCTCGAGCCCTCCACGCACCATTATCTCCTTTGATAATGGGGACCCAAATGCCTACTCCTGACTTCGCCAACAACTCCCTCCCCTTTCCCAATTTTCAGCCCTTGAGTTTGCCTCCTCTAAGTATGCTCTTTTCTCCTCGGCTATCTCATATGTGACCCTCAACTCTTATACCCATGTCAACAATAACCCTTTGTTCCTCAAACTTCAAATCTGGTAATATGAACCGCCAGTATGACAAGGAGTGAAAAGTACATCCCCACTAGCTCCACCACGCCTTCTTACACAATCCCACCTCCTATCCCAATCTTTGGACTTCTTACCAGTACCTCTTACACCACAAGAAATGATTTCATCTCAAAGAGAAGACATGAATTGTGAACCTCACTCTGACACTGCCCCAAAACCCTTTGCCACACAATCTTCCCCTGCCATTCCAATATCCCTACCAACCTTAACCCCCACGCCATATTCATCCGCATGACCACCCTCTATGATGTGCCTAGGCAATCTCATGTTTTTGTCTCTTCGCCCCCCTCCTCACGTTCTCGTCTCTTCGCCCCCCTCACATCACCTTTTCTTTTATACTGATATCTGACAAGTAATTTGGGAGATGAACACCAAGAAAGCGACATATGAGGGTTTTTAACGCAGAATTCTTCAAACATGATATACTTTCTCTAATTGATTAAATTGTTGATTTGTTTAGCCATGTTGTGTGCTCAGAATTCCCACATGTTTGGTTCCACCGCCCTATTCACTAAATCAACAAATAAAGCTCCAGTATGGATTCAAATAATTATCTGACAATCATGGTGGGCCACACATTCTCCAAGCTCTATGCCACTCCCATTCACCTACAGCTATCAACAGATCATGAGAGAAGACATCTGAGGGCCAAAGGACAGGCAGGTTTCAAGCTAGAGCACTAGACCACAAATCATATTCTCATACTCTATGCCATCATTGAGGGGAGACGTCACTCTTTGAAAGCCTTCAGCAGTTCTGTTGACTTTCAGAAGGCATTTGACTTAGTTCAGAGGGAGGCACTATTTCAGAGGCTTAGGGAAATTGGTATTTCAAAGACCTTTATTATTGCTATTATGCGAGCTTGTGCTTGGTCGCCTTCACAAAGCACACAGAGTTTCAGATTTTATCAGGAGCACCATTGGGGTGAAGCAGGGGTACCCTCTTTCATTAACAACATTCTGGATTTATATTGATGCACTAGCATCATTTCTATAGGAGCACATGCATCCAGAAGATAGGTGCCTTCTCCACCATGTTCTAACCTCCATCCTCATATTTGCAAATGTTATGGTTCTATTGTCCACCTCAGAGGATCTATAGAGACAGATGGATGTGTTCAATGACCATGTTTTGTCCCTAAACCTAAGTTGCACAAAACAGGGAAATGTTTCTAAGTTTCCGAAACCAGGACGGTACGAAACATGCCCTCAAAAAATGGAAACGTCGGGGGAAACGCCATATATAAAATATATATATATATATAGGTTTTTTTTAATTAGAACATTATATTGCAAGAAAAACATTATAAAAAAAATCACAAATGAGTGTTTGGGGGCCCCATAGCCCCCTATTCTTTTTGGCCTCTAAGACACCTTAGAATGGCCGAAACGCCGACCGTACAGGCTGGTACAGCCGGGAAATGTCGTTGGTCGTACCGTATGGCATTTCCAAATCAAGAAGCGTCGTACAGTACGGTCGACGGCGTTTCCTGGCTGTACCGTTTCGGATCGTTTTCGACGCCGAAACAGGTAGGGCGTTTCCTGCAACTTAACCCTAAACACAACATTTTTTGTCATATCTAAAGAAGTCACAAGCTCATAATTTTGTAGTAGAAAATCATAAATTATGGTCCTAGGTCCTTGGGATATTTTTTCACATGGCCACTTATGTTAAATAAGACCTAAGGTCCTAAAATAAATCATTAGATTGATTGGCAATAATTAGGCTAAATATAAGCCCAATCACCCATAAAGATAACTTGAGCCACAAGTTAGGGCTTCTCCCTCTTTCAGATAAACATAAAACGTAGTTTTAGAGACTAGTAAAGATCCACAATAAGAATGCAGTGATTGAACCTAACAAAGTACATGTAAACAGTGTGGAAACAATATCCAAGAGGAGCATCCAATTGTAGAACTTGTAACGGCCACACTAGTTACAACACCTTCCTCTTTAGCAGAAAAGTACCACAAAGAGAAATATAGTGACATGGCATAAATAAAGTCCCAAGGCCCCAGTGGGCAATTACCAGTGTCTATCTCTACCATGGCTTTGAGGTCAAAGACCTAAGAAAGGAGGAAATGTAGTGGTGTAACATCCCTAGTTTGAATCCCCACAAATTATAATGTAATTGTGTAACTGTGGATTAGGCTGGTGAGCCGTATTGAATTAATATGACACCAAGGGTCAAGCAATGTAATATGTAAGCATCGTATTGTAGTGTTTAATAAATAAAAAGTGATGCCAGTTGCTAGGGGACATGGACAGAGATGGGGGCTCAGTAATCCCAAATCTTTTTCCCTGTTTTTAATGCTTTGAGTGAACCTTTTGATTTCCCTTGAGTGTGGAAGAGACCAATCATTGAATATCTGTAAGAGGGTGGATGTAATCAGTCACATCCCATAGTTATTGAGAGTTGAACTGAAGTACGGTCATCTTGGGGAAAAGTATGGATCAAGCAAACAACAAAGAGGAGGAAATTTGTATGGGGAGAAGAGCGGTTTGGACAGTCACGTTTTTGGCATGAACAGCGAGAAGAAAAGCGTTGGAGCTGGAGCTGGAGCAATGATGGAGGGCAAATTTTGAAGTGCTTTTGGAGTTGAAGACTAAAGAACCAAGGTATCAAACCTAAAGAGTGAACTCTTATGTGGGAGTTGCATTGTTGAAGAACCAAGTTGTCAGGCTTGAAGAGTGAACTCTTGTGTGGGAGTTGCATTGTAGAATAACCAAGTTGTCAGGCCTGAAGAGTGAACTCGTGTAAGTTTCACTGCAACAGCAAGATTGTTGTTGGTTATTTCCTGGTAGTTTTCCTAGCAGCGAGTTCCCTTGAGTTCCCAGTATTGAGATTCTCAGTCACATGTGCCAGAGACACTGTTAAAAATGATGCAGCCCGATGAACTGAGATCAATGAAGGGGGCACGTTGGGAATGGTACAAAGGACTGAGAGCAATGAAGGGGTACATTCCTTGGGTTGGGCAGGTGTGTGGAAGAAAGCTGGTGGAAATCGAGATAGTTGTAGGTAGAGCCAGTGGGTTGTGGGATTTGGTTGAGTTGTGAGTGGACAGTGAGAGGCGCCCTCTTTTGTGGATTCCTGGCCCCAACTCAGGGGTGATTTGCTATTGAGATATGGAACAAGTTTATGGTTGGGTGGAACAACCATCCCAAGCAGTTGGTTGCACAACTATTACAGAAAGATGAGTGTTTTATCTGTGTTTTATGTTATTTTATGAGCTAAATTGTTGTACATTAATTATGTCTATGAGGATGGTTTTATATGTTGTTGTATGAAGTTAATTAGTTGCATTCATGTTTATTTCAGCATGTTGTAGCTACATTTAAATTAATCATAAAAGAATGGTTAAATCTGTGTGTATTCCTGTAGCTGGTAAGCTACAAGACTAGTTAGTAGAAAAAAAATTCCACAAGTAATGGACCTCAACGAGGCTGGGGTACGTTACAAGTGGTGTAAGGTTCATGGTGTGCAATGTGTTGATGATTGCAGCTTCGTGAGACATCCTCCAAAACACGTTCTCCTCTGAGACTGAGTTGAGTCGACCTGAGAGGGAACCCAATGTTGGGCATACCCACGTGGGGGCATCGTTCTCCTCTATGTGAGAGTTGAGTCATTCCCCAAATAGTTGGGGCATCGTTCTCCTCTAGAGAGTTGAGTCGTCCCCCAGTGGTTGGGTGTGCCCATGTGATGGGTGTATCGTTCTCCTCTGTGTGAGAATTGAGACGATGAGGTACTCCAGATGATTCTGTTGAGTATGACGTCCCTGTGGCTGAGCACAACTGGACGTGTCCCTAGTGGCTGAGCACTAGTGGATGTGTGGATCCCTTGCTATATTGTCTAAGTGTAAGATTTACCTATAACCCTAATTGTGATGTAAAGGGTACAGGTCAGCCCCACCATATGTGAAAGATAATTAATGTTTATTGTTATAATTAATTATTTTTTGAGTTCTTGAGGTCGTCCCTGTTGTGCCAATAGACACCACTTTTGTTGTGTCCAATCTAGTATAAATAAAGGTGATTTCCCCATTGAGGAAACACACAAGTCACTTGTCAATTGGAAATTTCAGCAAGTACATTTCTAGGGCTGAAGTGCACACCTTTCTTGGGCGCAAGTTTGAAGGTTGTAGAGCACCCTCTTGTGTGCATTAGGGTTTTATGGTTGGGGGATCTTCTCTTGAGTAGAAGGGTTTCCCAGGATATTTCCTATGTTCTTGTGCATGGTACTTCTTCTTGTGATCTTGGTTATTGCAGCAATTGTGAATGGTGTAGCTGCATTTGTTTATGGTTCAAGTAAATGCTAAAATTGAAATAAACCTCATGCTTGAGCCTAGCATAGTGAAAACTTAACACAATTTATGACTTTATCCTACCCAATGATGCATGACATCTCTCCCCCTCTTTCCCCCACTTCGAAGACACACTCTAGACGAGAGCAAGGTGGGAGCACACTCCCAAAATTCTCTTGTTTCAAAAGTGTTATGGGAGAGAGCTTCCCAATCAAAATGGGACACTCCTTCATTCTTCGGAAATGAGTTATTTCAAAGGAATTCATTCTTACTAGTTATATTTTGCCTTGGAAGCTTCATATCATCTATATACCAATATCATCTAAAACATTTGACGTGGATCCATGTTCTATAACTTTAAATCTATTATGTTGAATAATGGCACGAAGAATATTGTTTGGAAATTGACTTGGATAAATTATATTAGTTGTGATTCTCCTACTTTGTCCAATTTCCTAGAGAATTCCCATCTTGCAGCTTATTGCAAATTAATGTTTAGTGTTACAAGATGGACATCTCATTGAGATGGTTTGTCTATAGAAAATTTATGCTCTCATAGTTAAGGGCATGACTAAACTCTATTAGTGATTCTTTCAATCCATAACTGAAAGCCTACTAATTGCCTATGCCAACTTTTTATACTTGTTTAGTTTTGCAGGCTAGCCGAATTGGTTGGAAACATTTAAGATCATCAATGAAGTATTGTAGTATGGTATGGGAAATATTCAGTTCCAAATAGCATAAGCCTTTAGTTGTTGACCTGTTTCACTCAAGTACTCATTAGAAACTTGGTCATTAATCTACTCCATGTTCATCTAGCTACAACTTTACAATAGCATGCTAATGGTGCAAGGATGGGAAGGCTAAGTGTCCTAGGAATTCTTGCGATGGTATTGATGGAGGGATATGGTGTAGTTCTATACTAAAGCGAATAAGGAATACTTAGCTTGAGTAGATTCAAATTATTTTGATTATTTGACTTACTTGTCCATAATGCCATAATTAATGAGAGATGCAATTCCTCATAAACCTTGGCTTTCCACAACTCATTGAGTGGAAAGGTTTTTGTGAAAGCAGTGTATCAGCTTGTTATTTTCATTTTGACATTATACGTCTTATTCTAATTGGTGAATTACTTGTTGCACATGATTCATTGAATCGCAATGGGGTGAGCAAGTTTGCTTCTCCATAGTTTCATACAAATATGAATCTCCAATCCAAGACAATGCAGTTTCACATTATTGAATACTTACTATAGAGCTTGTGTTCTTACTCCCTATCACACTTTACATGGCATCCTAATTTAGCCTTTTGCACATTATTTTTTAATATATAAATAATTATTACATACGAAATGCTCCCAGGAAGCTTTGTGCGAGAATTGTTAGGGCAACGAGCGCTCCTCGCTTCGCACCACATTCTAGAAACATTGATCCTAACTGTATGGCTACAGGAGTATGAATTTGGGTAACAAAAGAAGTTCTACCAAGCTCTTCATTATGCTTTAGGCTCATAGCATTTCAGGAAAGAAGGGCATGGTCTGTCCCTAACACAACAAGTGACTAGAAGACTTATGGACACAATGTATGTACATATTGTATTAGTTAGTCGTTGGGTCCCATAGGCTATTCATGGCCCAATATGTTAATAACAGTCATTTTTGTATAGTCAAGCCCATTATAACAAGTGATTAAGAAGTGATTAGTATAGAAATAGAGATAGTGTTTGAACAAAGCTTTCTTAAGGGGTGGAGCATGTTGTGTACCTAGACACAACTTATTTTGTACATGCACTATTTTGTTCATAAGCTCATTAATCTAATGTTTGGGTCATTAAGTGCTTATTAATGTGTTTAGGATTAATTAGTGAAATAAAGCCTAATTACTCCATAGAGGTAACTTGGGAAACAAGTTAGCGTTTTAGACCCTCTTTTGTATAAATCGGGCTCTTCTCCCCCTTTTGTAATCATCTTTCTATTATCAATCAAGGAAATAGTGTTACTCAGTTTAGTACTGTTTTGGATGTCTTCCTCTATCATTTAGGAATTGCCAAGGCATTCCAAATTGGGTGTGCAAGTGCCCACAACCCTTATGTGCATATTTCCTAATATTATGGTCTTTATTTCTCTATATATTTTCTACTATCAAGGTTTGGTGTAGTGGTAGTTGTTAGCTTAACATGTTGGTGTTACTCCAAAGATGCTCTCCCTTCAACAGTGGTTGAAGTGTTCTCTCAGTAGCAGCGTGCTTTAGCAAGTATTATACACCCTTGAGACCCTTGTGCAGATTGTAAGGGTGAAGGAGACACTTTAGTTTGGGCACAGCAGCAATTATAGAAGGCATCTGTGATTGAGGTGTATGTATGCGCCATCTTTAAGCTTTTCTTAGTTTAAGCACTTTTCCAGTTTAGTAAGCACTGGCATTTCTTTATTTAGAATGTGCTTCTATGTTCCTAAGTTGTGTGCATCTTTATTTTTAGTTAAGTGCTGATCTTCAAATAGATAAGGCACATCTCAGAGATGTGTTTCGAGAATTGGATTAGGGCACAGATTCCAAGAATAAGGTGCTCTATTCTAGGAAATTATTCCATGCAGGTTAGGAACTTTATTCTAGGCGGAGACTAGGGTTTCATCTCTAATTAAGGCACACCACCTGGATGAGCTATTTTTGTAAACCCTAGCCTTCTCTTAGTCTATAAAAGAAAGGCAGGATAGGAGTGTGAGATTCATTCAGTTTTTGAGTAGTTCCACAGAGATACAGAGAATTTTTGGCTATTGCTTTGTAATTTCTTCTTTCCTAACTTGTAAGTAATAGGAAGTGATGTGTGATTGAGTGCTGCTATCTACTTGCTATCATAAATTCAAGAACAGTGTTTTTTAAAGTAGAATTAGGGTTAGACAGTTTGCAGTTCTCATTTTCCACATCATGCAGTGTCTGCACCTGAGTACAGTCCAGATGTTGAGGATTTACAGGCCACTGTTTGAGAGGTGTTTAGAGAGTTTTTGGTTAGGATTTTGTTCATAAGAAGTGAACTGCGTATCATGTTTTAAAATTTAACAGTAGTGTACATTTTGGTTATAAGGACATCACACCTCCCTCCTTGGAAACTTTGTCCCAAAAGCTTGAGGACTAAAGTGAGCTCTTCCATGTGTCTTCTTTATCTTGTGTTTCTTTCCCCTTACTTGAAGAAGATCACACGCACCAAATCAAGGGTTGGAGACAGTCAGAAAAGCATCCTATGAAGTTTGAACCCATTTGAAATGATGGAAACTTCAAAAGTCGTCTTCATTAGAAATTTAAATCAAGTCAAAATTTGTTCTGACTAGAAATGTTCCAAGGGGTCATATGGATCTATTTTCAACATTTCATCGAACATATCATCAACATACATGTTCCAAGATGCTTGAGGTGCAGAGAAACGAAACTCTTGAATCGTTTCAACCTTCAACAACCCATGTAAAAGATCCATCAATGAAAAAGGGATATTCACCAGAGAGAAGCACAAAGTAGTTATCTTCATCTAGCTAGAAGATTTTCTTTCACTCTTGTTCATGATCATTCTAGATAATTTCAAGATTTTCCTAGTACCAATCAATCCATTGATCTTCTAAGTCTAGCCAGGGATTTATTTATCTTCATATTCTGCTTTATTCTATTGGGAGTTTCAAATCATCTATTCTTTTTCTCTTCCTATCTTTTCTATTACTCTAGTCTATAGAATCTTAACCTGTTTTTTCTCATTTTTTCCACTAATTCCCTAAATGCCTTTATGAACCCAGGATCCATAGTGATGATTTGACACCAATAACTAAACAAATAAGAGATGAGAGAAAACTGACAGATTTTATAATAAGCTATTAAAAATTTTAGCAAACTAGGTTTTACAAGCCCTGAACTTACCTTTGTATCTTTATGAGAACCAGTCTGAATGAACTAGAATTTTAACTAAAGCTCCTTTTGATTCTCTTCTAAACTGCTTTTGAATCCCCTGAATCAGATGTTTGAGAAGAGACAAATATGCCCTCCACAAGTTAGGTTACTACTTCTGCCAGCAAAAATTGCAGTTCCAGAAGGTATAACTTTCTCAATATTGCTTAAGAAGTATAACGTATAAAATATTGAATTGAAGCCATGAAATTTTCTTTCGAATGGCATTAGTTTAGTTGCAATCCAAGTTTTGGTCAAAATATACAACTCCTGCAGTAAAACATCCAAATAGCCGAAAGCAAGGAATCAAAACCTTCACTCTGATACCACTTGCAGCATGCCCTGAATGCAAAATAAATAATACTACTACAAACTAGTGATATTACCGTGTAGTTATAAGCTCATAATTCTGTAATCGAAGATCATAAAGTTAGGGTCCTAGGTCTTTAGGATATTTTATCATATCAGTGTACAAGACTGTGTGTTAAAAAGGCCTCACGAATAAAGAGATGGTATTAATTAAGTTAAATAAGGGATTAATTACTCCATAAGGTCGCTTGGGGTCTAATTTATTGCTTCACTCTCTGTTTGGATAAATAAAGACTTCTCCTCTCTCTTTGTATTCATGTTATCTATCAATGAATGAATGAAATCTACTAATCTCTTAGAATAGATATCATGGAGAAGTGCACTTCCAAACATTTAAATTTGTGGGTGCAATCCACTTGGGTGCACAAGTGCTCCAAACCCTAACATCTAGTGTTTTGTGCTTTTTACTTATGTTATTTTGATCATATGTCTACTACAATTCTTAGTTATATTAGTAGGTTTGCAGTAGTGGTGCCATTTTGCATGCAAGAACATTACATGTGGGTATTAGGGCAAAGGTTTTGACCCCCTTGCATGGGACCATTTGGGTATTTTACTTATGGAGCCACGATATTTGACAAAAAACTTGGTTTGAAGTCAGAATAGCACCATTCGAAATAGAATTTTTGCATCTTCAGTTTGATATATTATATATCATACTTGTAAAAATATCTAGAGAGTTACATCATGAGAGTTAATTAATCAAAGTCAAAAGTGTGCATAATTCCACAAATGAAAAGTGAATATTGTAAATATATTAGCTTTTAGCTTTTCTTCTTTTTTGCTTTCTTCTCATTCAAGTTTTCCTTCCTTGGATGAGTTAGCTTTTCTTATTTTTAAACCCTAGCATTTGTGCCAACCTTGTACATACTAATTTTGGTTTGAATCAGAATAGCCTCATTCAAACGTCAATTTTTGAGTCTTCAATTTGATATATTATGTGTTATACTTGTGAGCAATTTCAAGAGAGTTACAACATGAGAGGTCATTAATCAAAGTCAGAAGTGTAAATAATTCCACAAAAGGTAAGTGAATATTGTAAATATATTACCTTTTAGCTTTTCTTCTTTTCCTATTTTTAGCATTCTTCTCATTTAAGTTTTCCTTCTTTGGATGAGTTAGTTTTTCTTATTTTAGAAGCCTAGCACTTGTACATACCAATTTTGGCACCCATGTACTCTAAATAATGCAATTTAGAGTATACCATTGCATAAGATGCATGTACTTGTGTCTCTTATACATACCAATTTTGACACCCATGTACTCTTATACATAGAAATAACGCAATATAGAGTATATCATTGTATAAGATGCATGTACTTCTGTCTCTTATACATACCAATTTTGGCACCCATGTACTCTTATACATAGAAATAATGCAATATAGAGTATACCATTGTATAATATGCATGTGCTTGTGTCTCTTGCTTGCATGAGTGTTATCGGTTTCTTGCCTCCATGCTCACTTGTTTTCCGCTGTGAATAGACATCAATTGGTATAAGAGATTATGTTTAAGAGCAAATTTCAGTGTCTTTGGCTCACCTAGAAGACTTATCCGGTGCATCTCATCTAGCAACCTCTTGTACACACATAATTGAGATCTACAATGTTAACCTTTTGGCACTGTTGTGTTTTTGTGGACGAACACATTAACCTGACTTGTGGAAGGATATCTCTCTCTACTCAAACATCTGATTCAAGTGATTCAAAAGTGATTTGGAAAAGAATCAAATGAAGCTTCAATTAAAATTCCAAGTGATTTAGACATATGTTTTCACAAAGAAACAAGGCTGTAAAGTTCAAGGCTTGAAAAAAAAAATTAAAAACTTAATAGCTTACGCCACATTGTGAAATATTTAAGAGTTTTCTCAATTTTTTCTTGTTGGGATATTAATTTCAAATCATCATTATGGTCTATCGTGTTCTGGTCTAGTGGCTGAGACAGGGTGAAGCCACAATAGATATCAAAGGTCAAACCTTGTTGGCCATAGAGCCCTAATTGATGTTAGAAATTGACCAAGTTTTACGACCAACATTGTTAGATTTAGGGTGAAAATGCAAAGCAATGATCTCTTTTAAATTTCAATGATCAAAAACAACTAGATCTGTAACTTGATCAGAGAGAGAACACATAGTATGAAGATCTTATGAAGGACAGCAACAATTTAAGAGAAAACTCTGATCACATATAAATGTATGAAGATCTTAGGAAGGACAACAACAATTTAAGAGAAAAACTCTGATCACATATAAATGTAAACTCAGATCTAAAAGTAATACTTTGATTCAATGTAGTAAAGAACAGATCTGATTATATCAATAGATCTACAAGACTAAACAGATCTAACTAATTAGATCAATCATTTCACCAAAAACATTTCCTCAGATCTATTCAAAGCTAGACAGTTCTGTAATAACAATCAGATCAGATCTAAAAGATAAGTAAGATACATACCTGATACAACCAACTTACCTTGAAGGTGGCACAGTAACCACAGTAGGAGTAGATCCAGTCTTATTATGCTCAGACAAAGGTTCAGTCCATAGATCTATGATGGATCTACACCAAGGAATGAAGGAACTTTTCTTGCCACCAGGCTTAGAGGCCACAGGGAACCACACAAAGAAGGCCCAAACCCTACCAACAAAACCTTACCCAAGAAACCCTCAAACTGCAAAACACAGGACTGTAGGCAACCCCTTAAAATGACAGTGATAAGATGGATCTGTTTAGCAAACTGTACCCCACAAAAACTTTACCCTAGCTAGAGGTCCACACAACATACATAAAGGGGTACCAAAACAGATCACCCACGGCAGGTTCAACTACAGCCACAGCAGTATCACCTACAGCCACGGCAGCAACAACTACAGCCACGGCAGCCACAAGGGTGAATGCAGTTACACACACTGCAGCCAGACCACACGGTAGAACCCCCACAACAGATTCATGGCAGCCACATCAAAGGTAAAGGGCAGCAACAGGATAAACAAAGCAGAACAGAGACGTTCTGCCACACACACAGTAGCAGATAGGAGAGGGGCTGCACCTCACACAACAACAGATGGAACAGAAACCCTAACACAACAACAAATGGAAGGAGGCCGCACCTCTCACAGCAAACACAACAGCAAAGGGAGGCCGCAGCTAATCTTTAAGGGGCTGCTGCAACAGCAAGGTGACAAGAGGTCGCTCCAACACTTCAAACATCAACAACAGGGTAAGGGAACTGAGGCCGCAGCTTAGAGGGACTCTCCACGATAACACAATAGGAATCAATGTTTGATAGGTGTAGGGGGGGGTTCTCTAAATAGTAGTTAGGCTGGTTGAAGAAGAAGAGCTTCATTGCTTGTACCTAGAAATTTTAAACATGTGACTATTTAATGTTTAACTTTAAAACATAACCCCTAAATAAACTAACAAAACCTAAATCAATTATCCAAGGGTAAGGGAGGGTTTGTAAGGTGGCATTACTCATCCCTTCAAATCAATATGTGATCTTATTACTTTATCATCATCATTGCATATGGGACTTATCCTCTTGTGGTTATGTCCTTCTTCAAGGAAGGTCATGTACTATCAAGTACTTGAATTAGAATCAAGTAGCCCGTGACTTTCCCAGGTCTTATACAATTCTAAGGTCAGGACTATGATCAACTCCATGCCTCTAGACAAGTAAACTGGACCTGGGCCTGTGGGCCCTAGGACATTCTAGGGTCTTCATTATCTTCTTGGTCCCTGACCAAGAAACCCAATGCCCTGGGGATAAAATCTCCTGGCCCAAATTGTGGGCCCTCTAGACATATCTAGGGATTCTAAATCTCTTTGTCCTCAGATTAAGACAATTCCATGTCTCTCAGATGGGTACCCTGGACCAAGTCCAGGGCCCCTAGACATATCCAGGTTTCAATCTCTTGTCCCATTCATACACCCATGCCCTGTGTATGCACCCTAGACCAAGTCCAGGGCCTAGACATGTCTAGGGACTTTAACTACTTGGTCCCAGACCAAGAAACCCTATGCCCTAGGCATGGGTACCCTAGACCATGTCCAGGGGCCCTAGACATATCTAGGGGCTTTTATCTGCTTGGTCCCAGACCAAGAAACCCCAATCGTATACTGGGGGCCCTAACAAGGGTCTTCTGTCATGGCACTGACTGTTTGGTCCCAGACCAAGTACCCCAGGAGTGCACTGGGGGCCCTAGATCTCGTCTAGGGTCTTAGCCATTCTTCAGGAGAATGGCTCTCACAGCTGCTATAAATTTAACAAACATATCAATCTAGATTCAAGGGATGGGGTGGGAGGCTCCATGCATAACAAGAAAAAATTATTTACCCACCAAAAACAATCATCATTATGGATCTTATGTTCATAAAGGGATTGAGGGATTTGGTGGAAATAAAGAGAAAGATACGCAAAAAACTAAAAGAATTTTGATAAAGTACAAATGTTAAGTTATTTAGTCAATCTGCAGGTTTGGAACCCTCCTTGGGAAAGATGGGTCAAATTGAACTTGGACGGAGCTTCTAAAGGCAAGCCCAACCTCACTAGGTAGGGAGGGGTTTTCAAAGATCGTCATGGATGTATCCCACAAACTCATAATCAGTTTCTGGGAGAGAGGACAAACAACAAGGCAAAATTAGAATCTCTAATCTTTGGAATTATGTTAACTCTTAGTCTAGGTTTCAAGAGAGTAACTTTTTATGGAGACTCGAAAATGGGGATTGACTTCCTAAATGGAAAATACAAAAGCTCATCATGGGAGCTTACTTGCCAAATGACATAGCGCAAGAGAGTTGTCCAATCCGTTGAGGAGTGCAAGTCAGTTCATGTTAAAAGATCATCCAATCAAGTGGTTAACTAGCTGGCCAACTGCAGAACATTTTCAAAACCAACATATCAATCTAGATTCAAGGGATGGGGTGGGAGGCTCCATGCATATCAAGAAAAAATTATTTACCCACCAAAAACAATCATCATTATGGATCTTATGTTCATAAAGGGATTGAGGGATTTGGTGGAAATAAAGAGAAAGATACGCAAAAAACTGAAAGAATTTTGATAAAGTACAAAAGTTAAGTTATTTAGTCAATCTGCAGGTTTGGAACCCTCCTTGGGAAAGATGGGTCAAATTGAACTTCGACGGAGCTTCTAAAGGCAAGCCCAACCTCACTGGGTAGGGAGGGGTTTTCAAAGATCGTCATGGATGTATCCCACAAACTCATAATCAGTTTTTGAGAGAGAGGATAAACAACAAGGCAAAATTAGAATCTCTAATCTTTGGAATTATGGAAACTCTTAGTCTAGGTTTCAAGAGAGTAACTTTTTATGGAGACTCGAAAATGGGGGTTGACTTCCTAAATGGAAAATACAAAGCTCATCATGGGAGCTTACTTGCCAAATGACATAGCGCAAGAAAGATGTCCAATCCGTTGAGGAGTGCAAGTCAGTTCATGTTAAAAGATCATCCAATCAAGTGGTTAACTAGCTGGCCAACTGCGGAACATTTTCAAAATGCTGCCAAAATATGGCCTTGGGAGATCCCCTTTGGTAGAAGAGAAAGGGTGGAAAGAGGAATTACCTAAGCACCTAGATCCGTCCTCCTCCCACATCCTCTGCCCCAACCCCTCCTTTCTCTTGATGATGAGGCAACTCTTATCTATCATTAATTGGGCACTACTTTCTAAATATTTGTTGAGCAATTAGCATTAACTCGAGTATGATCAACAAGAAGGAATGAAATTGGGTTATCTCACCACCTTCCCCTGTCAACATTCAACAATTATGGTGATTGGTCTTCTTTAGCTAGTAAAAAAGTATGGCTTCACCATGACTTTTGCTTCCTTTTTAAATTTGTTCCTCGAAATCCTGTGTCAGTGAGGTAGATACAGGTACAAGGGTTCAATCCAAAACTAGAGTGCCATCCTCGATAAAGGCTCAACAAGAGGGCCTTTTTAGTCCATATAATGATTTAAATTTTAGATCTTCCATGCCCCAATAGGGCCATCCTAAAAGCTCCACATCCTCTAACCCAACCCCTCCTTTCTCTTGATGATGAGGTAACTCTTATCTATCCTTAATTGGGCACTACTTTCTAAATATTTGTTGAGCAATTAGCATTAATTCGAGTATGATCAACATGGAGGAATGAAATTGGGTTATCTCACCACCTTCCCATGTCATCATTCAACAATTATGGTGATTGGGCTTCTTTAGCTAGTAAGCAAGTGTGGCTTCACCATGACTTTTGCTTCCTTTTTCAATTTGTTCCTCGAAATCCAGTGTCATTGAGGTAGAGATACATGTACAAGGATTCGATCCAAAACTAGAGTGTCATCCTCGATAGAGGCTCCACAAGAGGGCCTTTTCAATCCACATAATGGTTTAGATCTTCCATGCCCCAATAGGGCCATCCTAAAATCTCTTTGAGTGTGATTCACAAACTCCTAAGAAAAACCATATAAACCATATCACAATTGAGAAGTTGTACAATGCTCTAAAGACTAAGTGAATTCGAGAAAAGACTCAAAGACAAAGGAGAAAAATTCTAACAAACAAGAAAGGTTTGAACTTTGAAGAGAAGACAGTGGCCTTGCTGGAAAAGTTAGTGGCATGTTAGTTTTTCTATTTCTCTGAGCCTGTTCTCCATTAACCATCAGTTTTTATCACTTCCTATTTTTAGGGATTTTTTATTTTTACCATTTCCATATTATAGACCAAAGTTTATTAGTTGACTAGTGGTTAGTCATCAAGGAGTTATTTGCATTTAAATAATGATTTGAGCACTTGGCATGTGTTGCTGTGTGTTCGTCACATAGAAGAGTGTGCACATGGAAGGTGTGCTTCGCGTGTGACCACCACATGGAGGAATGCACTTGCATGTGTTGGTATGTGTCTACCTATTCTTGGCACATGTCAGGCACATTACTTGGGGAGTTACACTTTTCTATTCTTGGAGATTTTGCATGTACGGACCCCTCTCTTATTCTATAAAAAAGAGATGGAGAGTGCATTAGCAAATCTAATTCTCGCATGTATAGTCATTGTCCTCCTTCTTTATGTTGATGATATTGTTTTTATGGCAAGGAATCCCTATAACCTCGATAAGCAACAAAGAATCCACAAGGACTTCTGCTCTAGTATGGGTTTGACTGTGAACACTGACAAAAAAAAGTTATGATAATTAAATCCAAAAAGATCACCTACAATACTTTCGTATATGACAACAATAGCTTGGAGGAAGTGCCTTCATACACGTATCTTGGAATTGACATTCATCACAAGCTCAATTGGAACTATAGTGTTGAAAAAAGGATAATGGAGGATTGAAAGCTTATTATGGGCTTGAAAACAAGTGTAAGATAGCAGACCTTTGGCTATGGGATAAGAAAAAACTCCTCTTTGATACTCTTGCCACTCCTACTAACTTATATGGATGTGAGGTTTGGGGATGCAGTATCTCTAGGGAATCCTGTAGAGAGATAGAGCAAATTCAAAAGAATTTTATCACATATAATCTCAAAAGTAAAGGCAATACATCTTATCCTATCATATCCTCCTTATAGAAGTGAGCCTTTCCCCCATTAAGAGCACAGACATGATTAGATATTTAATGTACAAGGACATGATACACAACATGGATGACAAGAGGCTCCCTAAAATTGCTTCAAACTCCAGCCAAAACCACTAGCGACTCAAGCGAGGATGGCATAAAGATGGCAAGTCTTGGCTAAATCATTGGGGGATACAAGAAGAAGTCATTCTGCAGAATACCGATAATATTAAAAATATTATTACATCTAAATTTAAAGAGAATATGTGGTGCGATAAAGAATTAGAGGATAAAAGGAAATTAAGATACTACAAGGAGGTGGTCAACCCTAACCTAGAAGATCAAAAGTATCTCTCGGTTTTGAATAGCGCAAAGAAGAAAATCAGCATTGCAAAAATTCAAACCAACTCCCATGAGCTGCATAGCAATACTGGGCATTGAACAATTCCCAAAACACCGTGGGATGAAAGAATCTATCATCTTTGTGACACTAAGAGGGTTGAAGATGAAAATCACTTTCTCCTAGAGTTCCCTACATATACTCAAATTAGATCACAATTTCAAAATATCTATTACAATACCAACCTCCCTAACCTCCTAAATCAACAAAACTATGGTGATCTTGGAATGCTTCTCTTAAAGCTTTTCGAACACAGAAATAAAATTCTAAAGAAATCTAAGTAATTTGTTACCTTTTTAAAGGTTCAATAGACCAATTTTGACCTCGGTGGATGTTAATCATCGTCGTCGTCGTCGTCATAATGTCATTGCAATTATTTTTCAGTGTTATTGAGAAGTTATGTGATCACTACTACAGATTTCTAGCTCGCAGGTTTTGATTTACAGATTTAGTATTTCTCAGATCTACACTCTTATCACTTACCAGGTTGATCTGAAATTCTAATATGCAGTGTCCACACTCCTGATCTCTACTCCTATGCTTTTAATTTTTGAAAATCTGAAGTTTAGATTGGTATTTCTTAACCTTTTCAGTTTCAGCTGTAGGGTAACATCTTTGAGCACAGATATATTATCATGAATTATAAAAATTAACATGGCAGTCAACAAAGTAGGCAGACAAGGACAAACAAGAAGGTGAGGTTCTCAAATGTAAAATTCAGAATTGCCTTGAATATCTGGTTGATGATGTGGCTAAGCAAGAAGATCATGTTTTCATGGAGAGAGCTAGCCCCAACCAAAGAGAAGCAACCCCCTGGCACATAATTTCCTAAGACATCCTTCAGGCTTGGTAGCGAACATTAACATTTTCCTTCTAGCTTTTTAGAATCTCTATCTGACATATTCAGGACACGACTGCCAGGTTTTGAAATCTGGTTTTCAATCTTAGTCTTTTGATTTGTTTTTGTTAAAATATGAATCATTGTAGTTTGAAAGGGAGATTATGATTTGTAAGCCCTGGTTTCGTAATGCTCAGCCCTGATGTGAAGAATATTTATGATGTATATAACATTCTCAAAGATGGGAGTCTCTATATATAAACAAAATTTGTATTTTATCAAAAAGAGGAAGAGAAGTGAAAGAAGAGATGATTTGAAATTCGTGTTGGGATGGAATTAACATAGAATATGAAGATAAAACAAATGCTTGGTTAGACTTGGAAGATCAATGCATTGCTTGGAATGAGGAGATATTATAATTGAGAATAATCACAAACAAAAGGAAAAGGAAACCTTCTAGCAAAGATGAACATAACTACTTTGAGATTCTCTTTGGTAAATATCCCTTTCTCATTAATGAATATTTTACATGGGTTGTTGAAATGACTCAAGAGGTGCATTCCTCTTCACTTCAAGTATCTTGGCAAGTTGTATGTTGATGATTTGTTTAAAGAAATGTTAAAGATGGATCCATGTGACCCTTTGAACAATTTCTAGCCAAGTGCAAATTTTGACTTGATTCTGCTTCTTGATAAATATCCCTTTCTCATTAATGAATATTTTACATGGGTTGTTGAAATGACTCAAGAGGTGCATTCCTCTTCACTTCAAGTATCTTGGCAAGTTGTATGTTGATGATTTGTTTAAAGAAATGTTAAAGATGGATCCATGTGACCCTTTGAACAATTTCTAGCCAAGTGCAAATTTTGACTTGATTCTGCTTCTTGATAAATATCCCTTTCTCATTAATGAATATTTTACATGGGTTGTTGAAATGACTCAAGAGGTGCATTCCTCTTCACTTCAAGTATCTTGGCAAGTTGTATGTTGATGATTTGTTTAAAGAAATGTTAAAGATGGATCCATGTGACCCTTTGAACAATTTCTAGCCAAGTGCAAATTTTGACTTGATTCTGCTTCTTGATAAATATCCCTTTCTCATTAATGAATATTTTACATGGGTTGTTGAAATGACTCAAGAGGTGCATTCCTCTTCACTTCAAGTATCTTGGCAAGTTGTATGTTGATGATTTGTTTAAAGAAATGTTAAAGATGGATCCATGTGACCCTTTGAACAATTTCTAGCCAAGTGCAAATTTTGACTTGATTCTGCTTCTTGATAAATATCATTCTTCATGCTTCCAATATTTCAAATAGGTTTCAAAGGATTCTTCTTCAACCTCCTCCAACCTATTGATTGGTGCAGTAGCTCTTCTCCAAACAAAATTCAAAGAAGTGGAAAAAGAAGGCACATGGAAGAGCTACTCTTTGGTCCTCAGCTTTAAGGCCAAAGCTTCCTGAGGGAGGAAGGCTCATATGTAAATGAGCTATAAGCTCATAATTTTGTAATAGAAGATCGTAAAGTTATGGTCTTAGTATTGATGTTTCTGGTAACTGTGGGAGGTATTCACCTCCGGGATAACCTTTCTTATAGATGAAGTTGCCAAGACGTCAAAGGAAAACCATTGGAAGTCAAAGAAGATCCCAGAAGAGAAGTTGGCCTCACAGAAAATAATAAAGAAGAATTATAATGGTCCAGAGTAAAGTCGGCTCCAGAAGAAAAAGATAAATAGAAAATATATTTTCCAAAAAGTCAAGTCGGCCTGCCAAAAAAGATAAAGTAAAATTATATTTTCCAGAAAGGACAGGTCGGCCCCACTGGAAAAGTTCACTGGCAGATTAGTATAAATAAGAGTTGACGCTGGCTCATTTGGACACACTCTCTCCACTCTGCAATATAGGCGCAAGTCTAAGTGTGAGCTGCAGCTGCTGCAATCCAATGAAGGAAGGAAGGAAGGTGCAAATCTGGTCGGGGTATATCTCTTGGTCTTGGTGGTGCGCCAAAGGTGGACTAGTGCTCTAGCGCTTTGGCTAGGGTTTACATTGTTGAGTTCTCTCCTTGTTGAGATAAGTATTGTTGGGATTCTTTCTTGTTGGTTTGCTCTAGTGGATGGACCTATTTCATGGTTATTTTGTCTTGGCAAGGATATTCTCTATAAGAAGGTTGTTGGGTTTTCTCCCCTTGTGTAAAAGGGTTTCCCAAGATGTATATGTTATGCTCGGGGGTGGCATGAGTAGGTGCCTATGGTTGGATGGCGATGGTGCAACATCGCCTATGGAGAAATGAGCATGCAAAAGAAGTTTAAATTACTATAGTAAATCTAATGTTAACATAATTAATGAAAATTCAACACTTAGGTCATTGAAATATTTCATTTTATAGTACAAAGCCACTTCTTTTAAACAAGGCCTAAAATAGATAATTAGAGTTACTAATATTAACAAAGCTAAAAAAGGGTTTAACTTGCATATCCAACCTATAATTTTCAAGCGTGTCAAGAGGGATCAAAAAAAGCTAGAGATGCAATACTCAATTTATTAAATAGTATTTGAGGGCATAAAAATATTGAGGTTTACACCTAGAGCTTTTTTATCCCTCTCACAGCATAAAAGATCAAAGATGAAAATGGATCTTTGCTAGTTTATTTATAGTTATCTAAATATGGTAAGAAAGATAACTATATGATTGTCTCTCTTTTGCAATACATGATGTGGCCCTTAGGTCTTACCCTCATGCTACTAGGCCTTCTTTGCACCCCTCCAAACACACATCCAATCTCATGAACAAGTGGTTTGATGACAAGTGCAAAGCCTATCACAAATACTTTCGTTACACCCTTTGTCATAAACCCACCTCCTACCCATCGATGTAGAAACGATATTGATGTTTTCTCCACCACAAGAAATGCGTCTTCATTTCACAAAGGAGACATGACTTGTGTGCTTCTCTCCACCACTACCTTCTACCTCGCCCTCTTCTCCATCATGCCACCTAAAGAAGAAGAACTTTGACAAGGGAGATTTGGTACTGTTGTATGACAACAAGTTCATGAAGCAACCTAGAAGGCCGAAAATGCACTGGTTGGGACTCTTTATTGTCAATGAGATCTGAGACTTTGGATTTGTTCGGCTCACCCAGCTGGATGGAATGCTCAGGGAGGGGTGGGTGAATGGTGCCTCCAAGTAAGTAATATAGCTCCTATAAAAGGGGGAAATGTACAGTATTTGTGGGTTTTTAGTCCAGTAGGGTCATGTTGAGTCAATAAACCTCAACCTTGTGGTTGAGGCAATTCATGGAGTCTAAATTCTATTTCATTCATAGTATTAAGTAACCAGCGTCTGTTAGAAGTCAGTCGCCACCTTTGTACTCCAATCTTGATACTCAATCCATGTTTACCCATACTACTGCACTTTACGATGTCCCTAGACAACCCAACATCCTAGTCACTTCCCATCCACCCTCTTGCCACATGTTCTACTATACAAATATCCAAATAACAATCTGAGAGATGAACACAAGCAGGGCTACAAATGGTGATGGGTCTAGGTGAAGCTCTTCAAGCATGGTATACATTCACTAGTACATCATATTATTGACTTATTTAATCATGTTGTGCATTTAGGGTTTCCATTGACCTGGTCACACCACCTTATCCACTCAATTCATAAATCGAGTCCTTGCATTGACCCAAACAACTATAGGACGATTATGGTGGGGCAGACTATCTTGAAGCTCCATGCCACAACTATTCACTTGATATTATTTGAGGAGATGGAGAGGAGAGATCTTTGGGGTAAAGGACAAGCAAATTTCAAATCGAGATATCAGACAATGGACCACATTCTCACTCTACAAGCCATCATTAAGGAGGCAAGGCACAGTGCTTCAAAAGTCTAATGTTGTTTTATGGACTTTTGAAAGGCCTTTGACTTGATCCCGAGGGAGTCCCTCTTCTAAAGGCTTAGAGACATTGATATCTCAAAGACTCTCATCATTGCAATTATACATCTCTATGAGGGTGTCCTCAACCACCTCTGCAAAACACATGCATTGTCAGATTTCATCAAGAGCACTATCAAGGTGAATAAAGGGTGCCACCCTTGCCAACCTTATTTGAGATCTACATTGACGATTTGGAGACATTCTTGCACGAACACATCTAGCCAAGTGACAGTTGTCTCCTCCACCATGTCCCAATCTGCACACTTCTCTTTGCAAATGATGTGGTTTTATTATCTTCTATCCCCCAAGGGTTACATACACAATTGGATGCTCTTTTGAGTTTATGTGGAATTCAACAATTGACAATCAATCTTTAGGAAAACGAAGATCATGATCTTCAACTGCTCAAAGAAGATTGTATCGTATTTTCATTTCTAATTCAAGGGTGTGGAGGTTGAGATTACCACTACATACACTTATATGAGGGTTTAGATTTCAAGACCCAAGGTTATTTCCAGAACATCTCATCCAAATTAGACCTCATGGACTCCATCATTAGACCCACAGTCATGTCTGGTTCGGAGGTATGGAGCCTTCGCCTTCCTGGGTCTAATTGGGCCTTGGCCAAAGAGTCCAAACCATCTTGCTTTGTCACATCATCAGATGCAAGAGGATCATTCCCCAGCCCATTATTCAAGCAAAGTTTGTAACACACCCTTCCAAATAGAGATTGTTTTCAGACTAGTTGAGTTGTTCCATCACCTCCGGAACTTTGTGGACTCAGTGGCCAACAAAAACTAGTAATCATATCTTTCCCTCTACCCCCCAAAGGCCATTTCCCAATCTCCCCCCACCCCTCAACGAGGAGAGTTCTCTGCTAGTTTTCAAACGTCTCATGTTCCCTTCAAACAACTAGCATAACGATGGATCACATTCCCCCATTGAGATATTTTTTAGATGCCCCTGGTCACATCCTACCTAGTTGGTAAGAGATGAACGGGATCGTCAGAGAGGATATTTAAATGCGATATAGTTTTTATCACACCTCCGGGAGGTTTGAAGCCCAAGATGACCTTTTACGCAAACCACTTCATGGCAATTAAAACTGCCTCATTGTTCAACCCCCTTATAGACTCCGACATAGGTTGCACGGGCTGAAGTTCCCCCTAACCTAGTTTTGGATGGGCTCTGATCAACTTCAGGTGGAAGCTGAACACTAAATTCCATAGGGGGGAAATTATACCAGCTTTGCCACATATAGGAGTCCGAGACTAAGAATACTACTATGAGGATCACATCTTTCTTTCCTATGCTCCTAGCAAACAGAGGCACCAAGAGACAACTAGATAGCAATACCATTCTAGCTCCCAGATCCATCAAACCCTGAGGGACTATCCGACACCCACTAGTTAGACCCCTTCAAAGTTTTCGACATAGATCCCAAGACAACTCACGCCAAACCAACAGTCAATGCATTTCCTCCAGATGCCAGTAGCAGGTCATCTCCTCTAAACAGTAAGACAGTTCTCGGATTTGTCTCGACTCTCCAAGAAATCCCCCTATCCAAAGTTTCTTTGCTTCAACCTCAAATGGTACGAGGGCATCTCACCCCCTCTCCTTCTTCAAGTGACATACATTTGGAACCTTGAGAATATTTTATTTTGTACACTCTCCCATGGCATTGTTTTCCTCTACAGTTATGAGCCATGAGAGTTTAGATATCACTTATTATCTTCGCTTTCATTTTTTCTTTTGCCTTTATAGGAGTGGCCTTCACACTCCCACTTTGTATCAACGCTAGTGTATTTCACAGTCCCATTGACCTAGTTTTGGTCATTTGTTGGACATTAATAAACTAAACTTATCTTATCTTATACATCAACTCTGATGAATGCAAACCTAGTGGGTTAGAAGGAGGGTGTTGTTATCCCCCCACCCAAGCTTCAATTCCCCTTGCACAAGTTAGCCATTCATGCGTTGTTATGGCCATGCAAATTGGTCGATATCCAGCAATCATAGTCAAAGGAAGAGCATCAATCAAAAGAAAATGTCAATGAATGAAATCGATTATTTTCTCTTAATAATAGAACTCCTACAAGTAGCACTTGTCATCCCCCCCAATGTTAGCAAGCTTGGCCCACTTAGCCTAGGCCATTCCCTAAAGGGCATTCTTAGGCTCTATACCAATACCTTCACGCAATGGTTGATGATGATGACACTAATTCCTCTTCTATTTCTAGTGTATCTTAGTGCTTCTCTTGTTGCATAGAGTAGTACCTATCTCTATTTCAGTGTCTAGGGACTGCAATCCACTTGGATGTGTAGGTGCCCCCAACCCTAATAATTGTGCGCTTTTAGCTTTTTAATTCTGTTATTTTGAGATTATCTCTGCTACAATTTCCAGTTACATTAGTGTGCTTGCAATAGTAGTGCCATTTTGCATACAAGCACGCTACAGCCCAATCCTAACACTGGTGAATATAGAAGGACATCAAGGAGTTGTCAAGCTAGACTCAAAGATCAAGACTCTCTACATTCAAAACAATGTGCTACAGCATGGATATTAGTCGGCAAAGCAAACAGATTGAAGTATTTAGTCTTCTTGTATTCTTGCCTATGCAATTCTTAAGGTAGGGCCAGCATCTCTAAACTCAACTTTCAGAAGAGTCAGCAAATGTTAAGCTCAAGTTACGAGCTTGGTCACATCTTTCTAACAGCAAACTCAAATACCATTGTATATATGTATATGTATGTATATATGTGTATGTGGGTATCTGTATATGTGTAAATGCATTAGCCCATGTCAACTAATTAACATGACATGATACTTAATGCAAAAGATTAGTTATTCAATGTCAACCTGACCGTTACGTCGTGTAAGCTCTCCAGGCATTATGGGCAACTATGGCATGAACCGTTTGGACCCACAGTGCTTATGCCATGCAAGTCTGCATGCTAACACCTTCTGCGCCCATGAGATGAGCCCACTAGAAGGAAAGATGTGGATATATGGATGGAGATAAGATAATTTTATTAATGTCCGACGAATGACCACAAAAGTAGGTCAATGGGACTGGAGATTACAACAAGTATGAGTACAATGTGGGAGTGCAAATGCAACTCCTAGATTTGTCTTTATACATACATATATAGATACTAGATAGAATAAAACATCTACATCCTTGAATTTCCATGTATTGTGATAAACCCCAACAGACTTCGTGAACAAAGTCAAAGAACAACTGCAAAGGAAACCTTTCCCGACAATTTTAAACAGAAAATACTCTAGAGAATCTAAGTCCTTACCCCATTCTTCAGGTTACATATGAGACCCAGGAGAATAAAGGGGGAAGAAGCAAAATAAAAAATTGCACAAATCTTTCTGTCAACAGTCAGAATGTCTGGCATATGTGAATATAGTCCCGCATTTCAACCAAAGGTATCGCAGGTCCTAGGACAACAGCTAACTTTTCTTATAGTTCATGTTCTATCCTCTGTGGTAGTCTTAGATATGCAAGCACGATAGTTCATATGTCGGGATTCTGAGAAACTTCAATTAGGAAAGGGAGCCACTATCACCTAGGAACCTTTGAATGATAATGAGCCTCGCTCCCCAACAATGACCAGAGGTTGATAGTCATGTTGCTGCCTAACAACTATGTTGTCCCATTCATGGTTTACACAAATGATCCTGAGTCATGACACATATGCTGTAACTTGTAAGGTATGTGGGATTTCAATGCAACTTCGGAGCCAATTTCATGTGTACATGTGACATGACTAGAAAATCGATAAAATATAACAAACCACTAACTATAGACAACCAGACTTCAGGTAAACGTGCTCTAAGAGAAATTCAACACAGTTTTACCAACATAGAAAGTTCTAAGAGTTGTGGAACTACCTGCTTGCAGAAGATCCCCTTCAGCGCTTCAACACGTGTAGGTTTGAAAATAACACACCCAACTTCTCCATGACCACAACAAAAAGAAGAGTTATCTCCCCATGTAAAAACCTGCCATGGAACAGAACAAACTAGTCAAAAAATCCAAAATTTTGAAAAAATGCCTACTTCACATTCAATTTCATAAATGCATTCAATAAGTTATGACTGTAGGCTCTCCAACAAAGCTACTAACTTCTCCATTCTGAGTCACAAGAGCAGCATGATTATGAGAGCCTGATACTTGAGCCACGCTCAAACCCAAGGGAAATTCAACCCGAGTCAATGCCCCACACTGAGTGATTTCTGGCCCATGGCCCAGAACTCCGCATATACTTGATCCACATGTATACAATGACCCATCTTCAACCAGAAGCGTGTGATATTTTCCAGTGGTAACTTGGACCTGCCCATGCAATTCTCTTTCAATTAGTACATCATGTAAGAACACACGGAAGATGATCATTCTAAATAACAGCAGATAAGTAAGTGTCAAAGCAAATGATATAAGACTCGTTGACTAAGTTTTTTCATATATCTTTCAATCTGCTTATCATAGCTGGTTATGTCCGACTCGAAGTAGGTGTAATGGCAGCAAGATACAACTTATAGGCTGTGCAAATAACAGCATGAGTTCCATCCTCACAGAGTTAGAATGGGACCCCACTCCTTTAAAGGATATAGTATTTGAGAAACCAAGCCAGCCATTTCCTGGATTAGACAAAATCAAGGTTCACCTTTGAGTAGTAGTCCACCAAATGATTCATCTGCAGCTGTTGTTAAGAAAACTACTAGGAAGCAACCATGATTTTACTTCTCCAGGTGATAAAGGGTGGTCTTGGAACTCCAAGTGAGTCTGTTTTCTAGTGGAGTAAGGATTCCATTGACACCCAAAGAATGAAACTAGTCAGTATGTAACACAGCTTACTGGTACTTCACCGCCATACTAAACCCACTTCGGTGCAGTGTTACTAGAAATAAAATCGGTTAAACAGAATCAGCTTTAAGATATTTCACTATAATTCTAGCCTCTAGAATGAGGTAGCTGCTCCTATGACAATATGAAAAATAATATATTGAACCAATATACATATTACAAAGTGATAGCAAACTCAAATGCCAAACCAAACCGCTTGCTAAGTAGTACATTGCCTTTTGGAGTGTCCACCGAAAAAAAGGCTTGGTGTACGGATTGCAGAAACCTCAAAACAAGCTTCCAATTCCCTCTGCATCGATTCACAAGCTCCGTCTGGCAAGACAACGGCATCGCCGAGAACATTCGATCCGCAACACATGACTGAAACGCTGCCAGCTCCGGCATGGACTTCAATCCTCCTCCTCCTCCTCTGTATGTCACAAACCCATGCCCATTCCCATATGACGCCCGGAACGTATAGCAGGATGCCTCCAACCTCGCCAAGTCTGCCGCACTCAGTTGCCCATTGCTTAATATCTCCTGAAGCAGATGGGTCGGCAACTCTTCCAACGAACGCAGCCCGCTCTCCTCAGCCATTGAGCTTTCGTCTTGACCTTATAATATTCCCTCCCACTTCCACTAAGCAACTAGTGTTGGGTTTTGGGATTTGGGTCTGAATTTTCGCCGTGACACTGACACTAACACTGAGTTGTTGCAGAGAAGAAAACAAGCACCTTCCCTACTAAACCTCAGAAAACAATGATGATATTACAAACAATCCTGCAGAGACTCCTTATCGACATTGACATTGTCAATTTATTCATTCGGGGCAAAGTTCTGAATTGGGAGCTCCATAGACATAGCCACACCAACACCCACAAATAATAGGGCAACAATTTCCCAATCCCAAACAACTTTCAATCACATGAATAGAGATTTAAAAACCCTTAATCAGAAGCCAACCTCAAATATTTTTGGGGTTTGGACCTGAATAAACCTCCATCAAAAGCAATATGCATGAAAGTCTGCAAATTTATTATTTCGCATCGAACTGAATGAAGCTCCTCTGAAAATCATAAGAACTAAGGATGCAATATGTACCTTGAAGGTATCAGAATTATCAAACGATTTGAATTCGAAATGAATTGGGCAGAATTGGATTTATAGGGTACGAAACTCCATTTCCTCAGTAGTTTTCTGATTCTCTGTGGGTATTGGTATTGGTATCAGATCCTGCAACTTTAATGCCAGCCATGTACCCTTTACCTTTCCGCCCCTCACTATAATAATGGAAGGAAGATTCCTGCCCAAGAGAGATTTCTGGGCTGCTGCAACCAACTTCAAGTAAAGAAGCAACCTGCACCCTTGGGCCTTAGTATTCATTCCCTCCGCACCACTCAATCTACCCTAAGTAAACTGTGCTCTGTATATTCATTCTTTCCTTCCTTTTACCCTGACAAGAAAAAACACTGATTTTCACCCACCCCGGTCGGGTCAGTACATGTTCTTTTGTGGTGTCCATATTATGCTTCAATATTTACCAATGACGTGGGTGCTTGTGAAATGGACCATACTCTGTACAGCCTTTGGCTAAGGATTCATATACGTATGCAGTTGATCTCGAGTCTGGTAAGCTCAGGTGTTGTGTGTAATATTTGGGATCGTTACACCTTACATATATATTTTCAAGGGATTGGATTTCTCCTAATAAAGTGTACATTTCATTGATTACACTATTTTAACATTTTGATTGAAATTTTATATTGGTGTTTATGTATAATGCATTGCTTTGAGAGTAGTAGTGAGAGAGTAGTAGTGAGGTGATTTATATTTCATTATGGGGAACATGTTGTTAGTTAGTGATGTAAAGTTATTTGAAAAAAATGTTAAATAAATAATGAGGGAGATATTGTTATTATTTATTTTATTTGTATATGATAATATCCAAAAAAAATTAAAGGAGTAGATTTATTTTAAACTTGGAGCTATTAAACATTTAGAGGAATCAAATTTTTTAAGGTGTAAATTTTTTTATCATTTAATATAAAAGAATTAATACATGACATGGAATTAAATGATTAAAAAAATTTACACCTCAAGAAATTTGATCCATGTAGGTGTTTGATAAATCTATACTTATATTATTAGAGTTTCATATATACCAATGAGATGGATACCTTGTTAAAAGTAGTAATTTATACATTTTCGGTATCTTTTTAAACGTATTAGTTTATACATTTCAATGAAATGGATATCTTGTTAAATGTTGTAATTTGGGATTTTGGTTAAGAGCTTGTATCTATAGAGAATTGGTTTTAAGTTCAATCTCTTTGTAATACACATCAATGATATTAATACATTATGGAATGTTAAGATTTGACTTTAGTTTAGAGTTTAATTATTCAATTATGTTCATTCAAAATGTTCCCGCGTTGCTATAGTTCTAGATATAATTTTATGGATTGAATTTTTGGATATCAATACTTTATGGAATGTTAAGATTTGATTTTAGTTTAGAGTTTAATTATTCAATTATGTTCATTAAAAATGTTTATACATTGTTATAACTTTATATATAATTTTATAAACTAATGATTATTTTTTCAAATGTCTCGATTTAATATTTTGATTTAAAATCTATTTTATATACAATTTTACTAGTTAAATTTTTATTAAAACTAAATCTCCCAATTTCTTGTTTTAATTAAAAACTTGAATTAATCTTCACAAATATACAAATTAGTACAACTACATTTAACTAACTCAATATTCATAAATAAAATCAATTCCCACAAATAATGAATCTTCATTCTTGAGATTATTTTAAAATACCTATAACAATAATTTAACTTTACCTTTTAGAACACCTCTCTTTGTTGGGTCATAGTATTTTGATTGAAAACCATATGTAGAAGGAATTGGTCTTAGTCTTAATCTTAAACCTTAAGATACATTAAAATATTATTAAGTAGGTTGTACTTTTATTCAAACCCCTTCCTTTGACCTTGACATTTTTATTAAAAATCCATATTCACAAATACTTATCTCAAATCTTAAACTTTAAGTTATTATTGATCTAACTTTGCCCAAGTCCAATGCATTATTAAATATATTATTTAATATAAATTAATAAATAGACAGGGAATATGCATATTTACAAGTGATGGGAATACCTACATAGAGGAGAATAAGAACGTGTAAAGGGGTGTTGACTTACTTTATGCTTAGGATCCCAGTGGCTGCTGGGGTGGCAGGTCTTCTCTTTCTTTTATTTCCACCTTTAGTAAGTAAGTTGAGAAGGTGGGGACCACCAAGCATGAACAACGTTACTCACGAGTACTTTATCTTTATCATAAAATAAAGGAAGGATAAACATGCAGGTCGGCACTCCAAGGGAATGAGAATGAAAGCAGCATTATTCTCATTCACATTTATTTTATATTTTGGGTTAACTTTGGTTCAAAGAGTGGAGGATAGACATTGAGAAAGAATATATAAGTTTTGGGTTAACTTTGGTTCAGAGAGTGGAGGATAGACATTGAGAAAGAATATATAAGGAAGAATCTTTTAGTAAAAAAAAAAGGATAATTGAGTTGGTGAAAGTGGTATATGTTTTTAGTTTTTAGAAAATTTTGATTTTTTAAAAAATAGTTGATGTGTTTTTGTAAAGATATTATTGAAAAGTAATTAAGTTGGAAGTTTTTTAATTTTGTAATGAAATTTTTTTTAATTGTGGAATTTGATGATATATGCTTTCATCAATTCGAAATTTTAATTGATTTTTTTATTATTTGGGTGGATTTGGAGCTGTGCAAAACTTTCTAATGTAGAGTTTCATCATGCATGGATTTTGGTTCATGGTAGAACTTTACTCATACTTGAAATTTATTTCAAATTCTTATCATATTTATGACTAGAAAGAGGATCTATTTGCTACAAGATTAACTTATTCCATTAAATTGTGATAACCATTAAATTGTGTAAAAATATATAAACAATGCCCCATTTCTTAATAAGTAATAGATATTTTAGGACAGTCGGTGATGGAGTGTGTTGTTAAGCCACTTCGTGATGTTAAAGTCACCGGTTCGAAACCTGCGGGGACAAAAAATCCAACCATGTTAAGGGTTGGTGTGGCTCAGGCCGGGTGCGATCCCCGGGTGATTTTGACGGCTTAGATGACCCTGAGTCGCGGTTTCTCAAGCCACAGGTTAATCGCGAGCCAACAGGTCCCGCACAAATTAACAAACAAACAAAAAAATAAGTAATAGATATTTAACATTTAAGAAAGTCAAAAAAACACTCCCTTATTCTCAACATAAACTTATATTAACAGCATGAAAACAAAAAGAATCCTTACAACAACATTAACGTAGCTAATATCAAAGATGTGCATGCATGTGCCTATGAAAGTGGTTATGATTAAGTTTATGCATTATATATCTTGGCTTCTACCATGAGCATGAAGTCAACATGAAGTCAACATCATCATCATTAGTACTACTTCTTCATCATCATTACATGTCATCCTTGGGTAATATAGCAATGGATCTTTTGTTGACTTGTTATTATTTTAAGTTTGACTATAAACTATTTAGTATAAACAATACATATTTTTTACTTTTTTATAAAATAAATGAATTTATATATTGATGATGATGATGTTTGGGGTATCTTTAGATCAACAAGATCTATTATATAGAGGAGTAAGCTAATATTGTGGCAAATAGACCCTCTTTCTAGTCACAGATATGATAAGAATGTGATAGAATTTGGTCCTCTTTCCAGTCACGAATATGATAATAATACGATAGAAATTGGCCCTCTTTCTAGTCACAAATATGATAAAAATATGATAGAAATTCAAGGCATGAACAAAGCTCAAATTCCAAGATCTATGCATGGTGGAACAATGTCCTAAGGGGTTTTACCCAATTATGAATCAACCCAAACCATCAAATATTTGATCAAAATATCAGATCAAATTATGAGAACTCTTTGTGTATCGCCAGATTCTAGCAACAAGAGGGAATTTTGCTACAAGATTTGAAGGTTCCTTGGATGAAAAAAATGGTCTCAAAGTAAATATTCTTCAAAATGACATTTATATAATTGAACACATCATAAATTAATTTCTCAATCTCATTATGGTTATCGTGAGCAAGAAGGCCCTAAAGAATAATTAAGTTATGAAATTGTGTAAATTTATGTCTTATATTATTAAAGGTCTTATCACCATAGAACTGTTCACTTGCGACATTTCTAACAGTCTTACTAAAATATATCACTATTGGCATGCTTAACCTCCATTTTAGCACCTTTCCACCACCATATGACCTCTAACTCACCGAAAACTATAGAGTCAAACCCTAATTTTGACCCAAAAAGTGCTAGCGCAGATATTACCCCTAAAAAGTGTGCTCCAACAACGCAAACAATACCCCCAAAAGTTGCACCGCTCTGCCAAAAAACCAATTTTCACTATTTCCAGGCCAGATTTGTTGAAATGGGAAGTTAGTTATATGGGGACCATCTTAAACCTTAATTGTTGTTGTTAATCTTAATTTGGTCATCTTTAGCCACTATTTTAAAAACCATGTCAAGGGGGTTTAACCACCATTTTCCCTATAAATAAAGCTTTTAAGGTCACTCCATCCATCCATCTATTATCATCGTAAGGTTATTGTTGAGCTCCAATCTACCTAAGTAAATTAGAGTGTAAATGATTGTCAATCCGGTGTTTGTAAAACTTAGAGGCACGTCCAAAATATATGGATTTAGAGATAGTTTTTATCTTTAATGGAGATAAACCAAAGATCTATTCTAAGGCTGAATGTGAAAGAGATGCTAAGCTTCTATTCAGAAGTCATCTTCATAGATCTCATAACAGTAATCAGCACTTGCTTTTCTAAAGAGTGAAAACAGTAAGCATTCAAGAGAAAGTTTAAGACCTATCAAATGTTGGAAGAACAAAACTCTTATTCAAGAGATGCATTCATTGTCTTCTTTCATTCATTCATTAACATCAAATCAAATCAAA
>SNQJ01S0000012.1:815776-856009 GCA_010110895.2 Picea sitchensis | reverse complement strand
ACTATCTTAATGCTTGAAGTCTAACTGCACATTGAGTTCTCATTCAAGAATCCATTCACAATTATGAGTAAGGCTTGAAAACATTAAGCATGTAACTGAACTATGAAATTCATTTACCTACAGCAAGATAAAACTCATCTACAACAAACAAGATCTAAAACAGGTACTTGAAAAATAACACAAGGAAAGAGTGTACTAGTTGGCAATGGGGGCCCTCCAATGCTTCCCTGGTACACTTTAGTTGATTTCAGCTAAGAAAGGACTCCAGTAGCATTCAAATCATCATAAGCATTCACATGAACAAAAACATAGAGCTGATCTTCAAGAGTGCAAATTCTCAAGTTTCTTCATTCATATCAAGAGTGTCTTACTAGTTTAAGCTTAAGAGTATTTATACAAGAGTTTAAAACCATAAATGCTAAAATGTCTCCTAAATATCATAAGTAGGTCCACAATATCCTAGGAGGGTTGAATGCCTCCTTTAGATCCTCAATATATGGTCAAAATCCCACGAAATAAAAAATTGTCCAAGATTTAATGCTGAAACAGGGCAATTTCTGCTGAAGTGGCCCTGTTTGACCAGTGTTGACCGGGCATCTGACAGTCTCAGATTTCGAATCTGATAGCTCATTCTCCATCCTTGTACATCTGGGAACACGACCCAAGTGTTGGATTTCACCCAGGTGTCCTGCAAGTATACAAACGACGGAGCTTTTACGGGATTTGGTCAAATCCTGTAATTTCTGCTAAATTTCCAATTTTAATGATAAAATTTAGAAAATTCAATTCTCAAGCTAAAGAATGACAAATATACCTTGAATAGGTTGTTTCATGGAAAATGTGGAATAAAATGAAGGTAAAATGGACAAATAAAGAGGCAAAAGTATGGTTTATGGGAGCACAAAAATGGACTCAACAGTTATGGTGCTAAAATTCCACCAGGTTCTTGAAGACCTCTTCCTCTTGAGAGAGTTTCTTGTTGAGGCACCTTACTCATTGTCGATCTCTTTTCCAATTAAGGACAAGAGACAACCTCGAAGGGTATTTTTATGGGAATTAAAAAATACCCTCTACGTTTTTAAAGAGGTGGTGCTCCTCTATTTCTCACTCAAATAATAATTATGTCCAAACTTATAAACAATGGTTTTATCATTCACCATACTAATGCCTAAGAGTGGAACAAGCAAAGAACATATTGAAAAGAAAATAATTTTAAATCATAGGGAAAGGAAACAGTTCCTAGCGTTGTATCGTATCCATCTCCATATCATGGCAAGTCACAACGATATGTCTGAAGCAAAACAAACAAAACAAAGAGCAACAAAGATGGTCCTTTTAGAGAACATTAAATGATTTAGCAACTTTCATATCACAGGGATGTAAAGGAAACTCATTCTTGAGATTTCATGCTCAAATAGAAGTCTGAAACCACAAAATTCATGAGCCCCAAGATAGCTCTATGTGGGATTTCAAAAATAAGTACAAATTAACTATTCAATATCAAATAAAATGTGTGCAACAACTCGACACTACACAATATTCTTGATAATTAAACGAGAAATAAAAAATGTGTTCACCCCAGTGGGCTGGGATGAATCTCATGTGGACCATATATCAAGAAGAGGTAACCTAAAAGACAAAAGAAGTGGTTAGAAATCGGTCTTGTATACAGACAACATTATGAATAACAAGACTAGATGATTTGTAGATTGAGAAAGAATAAAAGTGAAGGAAATGCTTCAGAAAAATGCTTGCTTGTACTCACAAAAAGGATAGCAAAGAATACCCCCTTGTGGCTTCTTTTTCATTCATTAAATAAGAGGGAGCATCTCAAGCGGAACTATCATAATTGTTTCTTTGATCTTCGATATTATAGTGGATTAGTGATTGCTTTTAATGCACCATTTAGTTATCCTTGAATATATTCACATAATGGTGCTATGATTATGAAAATATCAATGATTATCAAAGTCCCTTTGTAAATTTGAACTTGGCTATCCATGCCCCCCAGTTGGGACCCACTTTAGGCGTTCACAAATTTTCTTTTAATAAACCATTTTAAAAAATAATTTGTTGCCTAGCCAGAAATAGTCACGACTTTTATTTTTTATTTTTTAGGGCATGACAGATGTCATTTCAACCATGGAAACCATTTGCAAGTTATTCTTCACGACTCTAGTTTTCCAACAAGCTCTCATTTGCTCAATTTGGACATCAAGATCAAAATTTATGGACTCCGAAAGATAGGGACTCAACAATCGTTGATCTATCCTTCTACGTGAATTATTGGCCCTTGATTTGTAAATCCACCCTATTTATCTCACGTGCATCGTGGGAGGGTTCTCATATCATGTTTATAAACAAAATGACATTCTCATATTATTTGTGTGTGAAGTAGAGAGAGACATGGAACCTTGTATAGCTTGTGCATAGTGTAGTTTTGGTCGCCACCTCACTGTCGAGTCATTTGTGTCCAACCCATGCCTTCCAAGTGTCACTCGGATATAGGTCCACTTCACTGCCACATGTCCAAATGTCAAGGGGTTTCCATGTGTCATGCTATCATAGGTTGGGGTGTGTATTGAGAGGCGTTCCAAAGGAGGAGGGGGGAAAGGGATAAAACTTAGGATTAAGAAACAAAAATAGGGAGGTTAGCGTGAAAAATAAAATAAAATAATATAAATGCGGAGAAATAAAGGAGGGGGAGGGGGATTAAACTTAGGATTAAGAAATAGAAATAAGGAGGTTAGCATGAAAAATGCAATAATATAAATGCGGAGAAATAAAAATAATAAAATAGTAAATGCGGAGATATAAAAATAATAAAATAGAAAATGCAGAGAAATAAAAATAGTAAAATAGTAAACACAGAGAAATAAAAATAATAAAATAGTAAATGCAGAGAAATAAAAAGAATAAAATGTGGGATGCGGGCTTGTGGGAAGATATAATAAAATGTGAGGATACAAGATGCAATAATAAAATGCAGGGGTAGAGGAAGCTCTGCATGTTAAGGGATTTCCATGTGGCATGTGTCATGTGTATCCAAATGTCAAAGGGTCTCCATGTGTCATGATGTCATAGGTTGGAGTGTGTATTGAGAGGTGATGCAGGAGCATCCTTGGGCTCGAAAAATCTGCATCACCCAAAAATATTTATATTCTGCAAATTAGGTAATAAGTCGAATAAGGATTGTATTAGTGGTCCATTATATTTAGTCAGTTTGTTATGAATTCGAACTGTTGTTACTCATGCAACTACTCTTGTGTATGATGAAACTTATGTTGAAACTCGTGTTGAAACACATGTTGAAACTCCTGTAGAATATGGATTTCGTTGAAAAAATAAATTTCCTCCTACGATAACATTGTTACAGCGCTTGTTGACTTTCCACATTGGCCTTAACATGTGTTGAGTCTCAGCCACGGTTAGGTCAAGAATATGGCGCCCAAAAGAAAAACTGTCAACGCCAAGAAGGAGGCGAACGACCCAGACGGTTTTGATAACTGTTCGCCTTAGCAATGGAAGACAAATCAATCTTGATAGGGGGACAAGAATTTAAAGAGAGGGAAGATCGATTTAGTGGGGGGAATACCGTGGTTGACATAGACAAAAAAGAAAAAAGAAAACACAGGCGGATTTGGGGAAACAGAGATGTATGGCACCAATGTTCATAGGTGAAGTCGTCCCATCCAAAGTCTGCAACTGCAATCAAAAGCAACGAATGTAACCACGGTGGAATAGATTCACATTTATGCTACTGTATCAACAAGATTGTAAGCTTGTAATTTGCAATTCAGTTCGAAATAAAAAGCCTATATTCTGAGTTTTAATAAAATTACAGATTTCCTATTATTTGTCATTTTCTTTATGAATTCCACTGTGTAATATGAAGGTAGAGCATAGCTTTGTAACTAAATATTTTTGTTACAACCTATAAGCTCTGCACCAGGTGGTATCAAAGCAAGTGCACTCTTGGATGATTGCGTGAGTGTTCCTGTAACAGGTAGAGAATACCCTAATTCTGGTGGTGTTTCAGTCAAAGTGTTGAAGAACAAGTAGGTGTGTCAGTGTCTGGATTGTTGTGGATGGTAGTTAGGATTCGAACTACCAAGACACTTGTGAGAATATCACCCTGAATGAGAGGAGCAACACGTGGAGGTGCAAGAAATCAGGAACTTGAAGAGTTACGGAGAAGAATAGAGGAATTAGAACACATAAGAGATGGAGATGCTGAGACAGATTACAACTCTGAAGCTGAGAGTGAGATTGAACAGAATAATGAGGTTGTAGACCCAACAGAGCATTTGATATCCTATCTGAGTAATAGAGGTAGTGTGAAAGTCGAGGTTTCGTGCTATGATGGAAGCTTGAAAGATGAAACTCCGATAGATTGGATAGGAGAGCTTGAGAGGTATTTTGAATATGAGAATGTTTGTGTTCCAAATCGGGTTCGATTTCCTATCACAAAGTTGAAAGGACATGCTTCCCTTTGGTGGGACATGTTGAAGAAAGATAGAGTTGATAGTAGGCAGGAAAAGATCAAGACTTGGAATAATATGGTGAGTAATATTAAAGAAAAGTTTTTTCCTATGGATTACCGGCAGAATATGTGCAGACAAGTGCAGAATCTAAGGAAAAAATATACTCATGTGCATGAGTACACTGAAGAGTTCTTTAGGTTGCAACTCATATCTGGTATTAAGGAGCCAGAGTATCAGTGTGTGGCTAGATACATGAATGGACTGAAGTATACAATCTATGATGAGACGAGTACACATTATTTTCGTACTATAGATGAAGTTTATCAAATTGCCCTAAAGGTGGAGGAGAAAGTTGACAGGAAAACCCAACGGAAGTTAAGGGGAAGAGGTCCATGAGAAAGAGGCAGAACAAACACTGCTAAAGCAAATGACAAAGAAGAAGAATTGACAAGTAGCCAAAGTGCTAGAGGAAATGGAGCTAGTAGAGGCAGCGGATTCAGAAGAGGAAAGGGCAGGTATGTAATTACTTGTTATCATTATGGTGTAGAGGGACACAAGAAGTATGAATGTCTAGAAAGGAAAACTTCAAGGAGAAGAGGTGAAGCACGAACACAAGTCACACAGGCTGACGAAGCTTTAGTAGTTGGAGAAAATGTGATTGTTCTTCAGCATGAACAAGGTGAGAATTTGTTGTTCTGAAGGGTGTTGCTTAAATCATAACCAAAAGAGGCAAAGGAACCAGAACAACGAAAGAAAGTTTTTAAGACAAAATGTAAGGTTCAAGGAAAATGTTGTAACCTGGTTATAGATGGAGGAAGTATAGAAAATTTGGTATCCACTGAAGTCATGGAAAAACTGAACTTGATGAGGTTGAACCATCCGAACCCTTATCGTGTTTCATGGTTGAACAAGGGACAACAAGTGATTGTGACTAATAAATGTTTATTTCATTTTCAAATAAGGATTTTTCAAGAGCTGGTGTTATGTGACGTGATTGAGATGGATGTGTGCCACATATTGTTGGGAAGACCGTGGTTATTTGATCGACAAGTTCACCATGAGGGTAGGGAAAACACATATGAGTTCAAGAAAGATGGACAATGATATAAATTAACACCAATGTTGGAGAATAGAGTAGCAACAACAAGAAGTTATGTTGATATAAACACGAGTAATATTAGAATCATGCTATGTTATGTTAAAGAATTTTACAGGAAGAAAGAAAATCAACATTTTGTTTAGCAATGATTTTGAAAGAAGTGAAAATGTAGAAGAGCCAAATGTTGTACCTATAGAAATAAAGTCATTGCTGGGTGAATTTAAGGAAAATATTGTTAATGATCTGCCAAAGGAGTTGCCTCCAGTGAGAAGTATTTCTCATCAAATTGATTTAATGTCTGGATCGAGTTTACCTAATAAAGCGCCTTACAAGATGACTCCATTAGAGAATGAAGAAGTGAATCGGAAAGTGCAGGAACTGCTTGACCGAGGGTTGATTCGTGAGAGCTTGAGCCCTTACACAATACCAATAGTATTGACGCCCAAGAAAACAGGGGAATGGCGAATGTGTATTGATTCGTGTGCTATAAACAAGATCATTATCAAGTATCGATTTCCATTGCCCATAATGGATGACCTTATGGATTGCCTAATTGGTTTGGAATATTTTACAAAAAATGATTTGAAGAGTGGTTATCACCAAATTCAAATCAGAGAAGGTGACAAATGGAAGACTGGATTCAAGACGAAAGATGGACTATTTTAATGGTTAGCGATGTCGTCCGGGTTAACTAATGCACCCAACACGTTCATGAGATTGATGAACGAAGTCTTGAAACCATTTTTGGGTAAGTTCGTGGTTGTATATTTGGATGATATACTGATTTTTAGCAAGAGTAGAACAAAGCATGTTGAGCATGTGAGGGTAGTACTATAGTGCTTGAAGGAAGCGAAACTATTGATAAACTTAAAGAAGTGTACATTCATGCAGCGGGAATTGGTGTACCTCGGGTTCGTGGTTTCAAAAGAAGGACTTAAAATGGACCTTGAGAAAGTGAAGGCTATTACCGAATGGCCAACACCAAGATGCACATTCGATGTGAAGAGCTTCCATGGATTGGCAGGCTTCTACTGGAAATTCATTAGGAACTTTAGCCAAATATGTGCACCTTTTATAGAATGTATGAAGAAGGGAATGTTTTGGTGGACTGCAACAACAAAGAATTCATTTGAAGAATTGAAGAAGAGAGTAACAACACAACCAATATTAGCATTACCAGATTTTAACAAAGTGTTTTAGGTTGATTGTGACGTTAGAAGAACAATAATTGGAGCAATTCTAAGTCAAGAAGGCAGACCCATTGCATTTTTCAGCGAGAAGTTGAACGAGTCCAGAAAGAAGTACTTTGTTTATGATCAAGAATTTTATGCTATTGTGCAAGCCTTGAAGAAATGGTGACATTATCTATTGCCAAAGGAGTTAGTCTTGTTCATGGATCACAAAGCTCTGCAGTACATTAACAACCAATGTAAGTTGAATAAAAAACATACTAAATGGGTAGAATTCTTGCAAAGTTATTCTTTTGTGCTGAAACACAGGTCCGAGAAGTCTAATAAAGTAGTTGATGCATTAAGTCGGAGGACAATGTTACTTAATACCATTTCGGTAGAAGTGGTAAGTCTGAATTGTCTAAAGACATTGTATGAAGAAGATGCAGATTTCTCGGAAGCTTGGAAGGCGTGTAAGGAGCCTTGAAGTTTAGACAAAACACCATATATGGACTACCATATCCAAGAAGGGCTTTTATTTAAAAACTAGTAGTTGTATATTCCCAGAAGTTCCATACGACTGAATCTCATTAAGGAGTTGCATAGTGGTGGTTTAGGAGGACATTTTGGGATTAATAAGACCACAACCTTAGTGAAGGAGAGATATTTTTTTCCCAACATTAATAAATATGTCCAAATGTTTGTTGAAGGTTGTAGATGTTAACTAGCCAAAGGAAAAAGTCAGAACACAAGACTCTATACTCCATTTACAGTACCCAAAGGACCTTGAGAAGATATCAGAATGGATTTTGTCTTAGGATTACCTATGACACAGAGAAAACATGACTCAACAATGGTAGTTATGAAAAGATTTTAAAAAATGGCACACTTCATGGCATGTAAGAAGACTAGTGATGCTAGTGAAGTAGTTGCATTGTTTTTCAAGGAGGTGGTTCGATTGCATGGACTTCCATGGAGTATTACTTCAGATTGTGATACCAGATTTCTTGGGCATTTTTGGAGGACACTCTAGAAAAAGTAAGGCTCAAATTTGTTATACAATTCGACATATCATCCTCAAACAGACGATCAGACAAAAGTAGTGAACATGAGTCTAGGAAATTTGTTAAGAAGTTTAAGTGGAACGAATCCTAGTCAATGGGATTTGGCATTAGCTCAAGCTAAGTTCGCATATAACGATTTAGTGAACAGATCTGTGGGAAAGAGTCCATTTTAGATTGTTTATGGATGGTCACCAAAAGGTTTGGTAGATTTTGTTGCATTGCCATATTTGGAAGGAAAAAAGAGTGTTGATGCGAATGATTTTGTGGACATTATGCATGAATTACAAGAACAGGTAAAGAAGAAACTGCAAACCAACAATGATTGTTATAAGCAAAGAATAGATCAACATAGGAGACGAAAGGTATTCCGAGAGGGTGAGTAGGTCATGGCTCACTTGAGGAAGGAGTGATTTCCTCGAGGCACATATTATAAACTCAAGTACAAGAAGATAGGTCCATGCTGAATTCTAAAAAAGATCTCTGATAATGCTTATTGACTGGAACTTACGGAGAAGTTTGACATATCTCCTACATTTAATGTTGTTGACCTCTATGAGTTTCATGAAGGGGACAAAAGAGCAGATGAAGGTACCCTCAACGAATGGGAACAACATCTACCAATTAAGTTAGAGGAGCAGATTGACGAAATTCTTGCTATAAAAATTGGTAAGAAGACTCGTCGGAAGGAGTACATGGAATATCTAATCAAGTGGAAGAATCGAGGGGCAGAAGATGCATCATGGGTGACTGAAGATCAGTTAGCACGTGTGCAAAACTCTTCACCTTAGCAGTAATCTGCACATGAGTTGGAGATCATGTTTTTCTTACCATGGGTGTCTGATGCAAGAGCATCCTTGGGCTCGGGCAATCCGCATCACCCAAAAATATTTTTGTTTTGCATATTAGGCAATAAGTCGAATAAGGATTGTATTAGTGGTCCATTCTATTTAGTCAGTTTTCTATGAATTCAAACTATTGTTACTCATGCAACTACTCTTGTGTATGCTGAAACTTATGTTGAAACTCGTGTTGAAACACATGCTAAAACTCCTATAGAATATGGACTTCGTTGAAAAATTATTTTTCCTCCTACAATAATGTTGTTACAACACTTGTTGAATTTCCATGTTGGCCTTAACACGTGTTGAGTCTCAGCCACGGTTAGGTCAAGAATATGGTGCGCAAAAGGAAAATTGTTAACGCCAAGAAGGAGGCGAACGGCCCAAACGGTGTTGATAATTATTTGCCTTAGCAATGGAAGGCGAATCGATCTTGATAGGGGGACGAGAGTTTAAAGAGATGGAAGATCGATTTAGTGGGGGTTGGTGAATACTGTGGTTGACATAAAGAGAAAAAAAACGCAGGTGGATTTGGGGAAATATAAAGGTGTGGCGCCAATGTTCAGAGGTGAAGTCGTCCCATCCAGAGTCTGCAACTGCAATCAAAAGCAACGAATGTAACCATGGTGGAATCGATTCACATTTATGCTACTATATCAACAAGATTGTAAGCCTGTAATTTGCAATCTAGTTCGAAATAAAAAGCCTCTATTATGAGTTTTAATAAAATTACAGATTTTCTATTATTTGTCATTTTCTTTATGAGTTCTGATGTGTAATATGAAGGCAGAGTGCAGCTCTGTAACTGAATATTTTTGTTATAACCCGTAAGCTCTGCACCAAGAGGTGTGCCAAAGAAGGAGGGAGGGGGATAAAACTTAGGATTAAGAAATAGAAATAGGGAGGTTAGTGTGAAAAATAAAATAAAATAATGCAAATGCAGAGAAATAAAAATAATAGAATGCAATAAAATAATAAATGTGGAGAAATAAAAAGAATAAAATGTGGGATGTTGTCTTGCTAGAAGATATAATAAAATGCAGGGATAAGGGAATGCAGGTAAAAATAGATGTGGGTAATAATAAAAATGTCTAAGTAAAGGAGGAGGTGGAGAAGGAGTGATTTGGTAAAACGACTAATAAAAAGGAGGCAAGGTAAGTAATGCAAGGGTAAAGTAATTCCGCATGAAAATAACACCTAGTAAAAATTCCAAAGATCACCACAAGGAGAACACCTTTTTGCAGAGGTTTTTACGAAACCTCCCAAAAAAACTCATCCCTTCTCAGTTTATAGCGAAGGTTGTTGGCGGAGGTTGTTAGCGGAGGAGGGCAGTCAGAGGTTTTTGTGGAGGTTTTAACACTGGTGCACCTAAGTCGACCAACCACACCAGTGTGCCCTAAGTTGAACTAGGTGCATCGGTGTCTTCGGTCGACTTAAGGCAGGCATGCATAGGTTTTTGTGGAGGTTTTAACATCAGTGTGCCTAATTTGACTGTGCACACCGGTGCTTCTAAGTCACTCGTGCACATCGGTGCTCCTAAGTCAGTCGTGTGCACCGGTGCTTAACAAATAAAATGCATTAATAATCATTATTAATATAAAATATTAAAATTTCATTTTTTTATTTTATAAAAAATAAAATGCATCGCGATGCTCCCCAATAACAAAGCACACCAGTGTGCATATAACAAACACACCGGAACAGGTGTGATCCTAAGTCAACCAACTGCATTGATGCTCTTACAAAACATATCGCCCCAATGCTTAACAAATAAATTGCACTGATAACCACTATTAATATAAAATACTAAAATGCTAAAATGCATCGCAGTGCTCCCCAATAAAAAAGTGCACCAGTGCTCCCCCAATAACAAAACACATCGATGCTCCTCCAATAACAAAGTGCATCAGTTTTCTAAGTTGACCATGTGCACTGATGCTCCTAGGTCGACCGTGTGCACCAATGCTTAACAAATAAAGCTAACCGACAACCGCTATTAATATGGAATACTAAAATATCATTTTTTTATTTTATAAAAAATAAAATGCATCGTGGTGCTTCCCAATAAAAAAGCGCACCGGTGCTCCCCCAATAACAAAATACATCGATGCTCCTCCAATAACAAAGTGCATCAGTTTTCTAAGTTGACCATGTGCACCGATGCTCCTAGGTCGACTGTGTACACCAATGCTTAACAAATAAAGCGCACCGACAACCGCTATTAATATAGAATACTAAAATATCATTTTTTATTTTATAAAAAATAAAATGCATCGTGGTGCTCCCCAATAACGAAGCACACCAATGTGTGTATAAAAAACATATCAGAATAGGTGTGCTCCTGTGGTGTACCTGGCCACCCTGGTGCCTATTGGGATTGCAGGGTATTGGGAAATTTTACAAATTTCCCTCTAACATTCACCATAACATCCACAATTAAATCAAACATGAAAGATAACATACAAAGCCATAGAAAAATCACTATATAATTCACATCATAAACCATACAACATAGCATTTAACATAAACATAGGAACATTGTACTTATCTCTTAAAAAACCATCGACTGGTTGCAGACATATGACATTTCACCCAACCATAGATCTCACTGCTCATAAACTCTCAGCAGTGGATCACCCCTGAGCTAGGGCTATGACTCCACTAGGGTAAATGGCTTCCTAAGCTAACCATGGTCCACAATCATTACCAACATGGTCTAGGAAAAGGTACCAAACCTTAGCAACACTCCAACCTACAGTATCTCAATCCCCATCAACCTGCACAATCCATGGTAGTGTGCCCCCTTCTCCACACTACGGTCCCTTGGGCTACACCACTACCCTTCTAGGGCTCCAGCACAAGCCAACCAGGGAGTCTTAGAGCATTGTGGCTCCAAGAGTTCCAATTTCCCTCAGAGGTCTCGAGGCACCTTCTAGGCCTCACACTAGGGAATCTATCCCCACATTGTGACCCAAATATACCAGCTCACCAACTTAAGTATCATATGTACAATATATTTAAAATCCAGGGATCAAGCTGTGGTACTACAACTCCTTATTCGACCAACCACATTGGTGTTCTTACAAAACATAAAGCCCGGTGCTTAACAAATAAAGCACATCGATAACCACTATTAATATAAAATACTAAAATGTTAAAATGCATCGTGGTGCTCCCCAATAACAAAGCGCACCGATGCTTCCCCAATAACAAAACGCATTGGTGCTCTACCAATAACAAAGCGCACCGGTGCTTCCCTAATAACAAAGTGCACCGGTGCTCCCCCAATAACAAAGCGCACTAGTGCTTCCCTAATAACAAAGCCACATGGGTATTCACTCCATGAACCTGTGACATAGCACATGCGCTCGTGGAATGTTAAACAATACCCCTAATTTCACTAGATATTTATAGACCAAAATCATTTTGTTGAACCCCCATCCCAATACATATTTCCTATTAAAAACCCTTATTTTTACTAGATACCCCTTTCTATACCCCTAAATACCTATAAACCCCTTGGTACCTTGCACATGCCCCCCAATACCTACAATATATTGACTTTGTTTTCACAATTTTAATACCCCCTTTATGAATGAACGTGATAAGATATTGATCAACAAGGTGAAGCCCCCATGAACAAAGCTCATCGGTGCTCCCCCAATAACAAAGTGCACCGATGCTCCCCCAATAACAAAGTGCACCGATGCTCCCCCATAACAAAGCGCACCGAAACAAATGATTTCTAAACAAAAAAAAATAATTTAAAAACAATAAACCTTCCATGATGCACTTAGAAACCAATAAAACTTTGGTGCACTTAGAAACCAATACAACCCCAGTGTGTTCCAATAAAAAAACACACAAATGCATCTTATTGGTGGGTGCACTGTTAAAGGGTAAAATAAAAAAAATTACCAAACTGAATCAATGCGCCGAAATATACAACGAAAAAATGAACATGACTTTTATATTTTTAAAATGTATGTGTTTTAAATGAAAACTCTAATCATTATTTCATTATTTTGCCAAAATTTAGAGGAAATATTTATGCGAGAGAGATTTACGAGCAAAGTCTTTGGAGTGGGTAGATTTTTTTGAAGAGCCGATTTTACATACAAATTTGCAGAGAAGAAATTTTAGGTATGTGATTTTATTCTATTCATCATCTCAATCTTCCCCTATTTGATTCAAACAAATTTCAGTACATTATCAAAAAAATAAAAGGGTTTCACAATTACAGTCGATATTGGAAGCCCTAACTTATTTGTTGTTTCTCTTGGTTTTCCTCTCTATATTTCACAAGTAATTTTTTTTAAGCAATAGATTTTTTATAGAGTTTCTTTATTTGTATATGGGTCATTTGGTATGTGTTGCAATGGGATCACTCATTGCATTGGATCCCAGACCTTGTTGTTCTCGATTTTCTATTAAAAAAACGTTTATGCAGTTGCAGTGTGCATTGTACAGGAATAGTGCACCGGTGCGCATGTTCTTGTACGGGAATGAGTTATCGATACTCTTACAAAACATAACGCCATGATGCTTAACAAATAAAATGCACCAATAATCGCTATTAATATAAAATACTAAAATGCATCGTGATGCTCCCCAATAAAAAAACGCACAAGTGTTTCCCCAATAACAAAGCGCACTAGTGCTTCCCCAATAACAAAGCGCACTAGTGCTTCCCCAATAACAAAGCGCACCAGTGCTCCAAAAATAACAAAGTGCACCAAAACAATTGCTTTTTAAACAAAAAATATAATTTAAGTTGTATTACAAATTTAATATACTTGAAATATCTGTAGGTTTAAATTAATGATGTGTGTTGGTTAAGGCATGTCATGGAAATTCCAAGGAGCAAATGAGGGAAAAACCAATACATGCTGGGGGGGATGTCCAAAAAAGTGTACAAGGATATGGTAAAATAAATGAACATAATCACATCGTAGGAGGAGTCATCCCAACAATTACAACGTGCATCATAGGTATGTGATCATCTATTTATTCTTTTATGTACATCGAAATTAATTATCACATGAAATGTTAATTTTCAATTGTTTTGTTGTAGAAAATAAAAAAAATGAAACTCATTCAGCACATAAGACAAGATGACGGGGAATAAAAGGGTCGATCACAAAGTCTGTGAGTACTTACTTTTTGAGTCTTACTTAAAACTTCATCTTTGTTATGATCTTTATATTTAAATAATTAATTTACACTCATCCATGGATGTCTTCTAATAGGTGCTAACATACAAACAAGGGCCAACTGAAGATTTGATAGACATTGGGTTAACTATGGGTTATGAGTATATGTTGAAGTATCAAGGTTTAATTGAACAATTTGTTAGCTATGTTGTTTAACTTCCCTTGTTTTATAATTAATGGAACAACAAGAAACCTTTATATTAACTATATTGCATGTGCTTGGTCATGGTGTATTAAACATGCATGAAACAAAGTATGGAGTGCATTCAACAAAAGAGATTTTGAGAGACAACATACAACATGGCTTCAAAAAAATGTGTATTGCTTATGAAATAGTCGATGATATGGTACACTTTTTTATTTACGCAATCATGTATATTCTACTATATATAAATGTAAATGTACTTATTACACTTTTTCTCTATGTTTGTCGATGGAACATGAAGAGGTGGAACATAAAAACCAAGTTGATCAAGAAAACATTAGGTTGAATAACCAAACTACAATATCACCTACAAGTGATGAAGAAATGAGGCATACACACAGCTTGAGCGATGATAGCAACTCAAGCGATGTCGAATGACAATAAATATAATTGAATGTTACTGCAAGTTGTATGTTTTGGAATATTTGTCTATGAAAATCAAAGATTTCGTTTAATGTACTCGACATATTGTTCCAATTGCATGAGGACATGTTACCAATGAGTGTAACAACTACATATTGGTTTCATTTTGATTATTGTGGACCTTTACGTTGTCCCATTTTGTATGATGATGAGTCACTTATTCGTATACAATAAAATGGGTTTCTTATTTTAGTGCATTGTCAAATGTTGTGTTGTCGATTAATTAATATATGGATGGTTTACATTGTTACAAATATCATAGGTGTAATCCGTTGAATAACGCATTATTGCAATCATTATATTAAACCACAACAACAAAAATATAAAAACCAATATTATTAAAAAAAAAAATGATTTTGAGATGATTAATTAAACATTTGTAAAAGAAAATTAATTAAAATATATACATATCGGTGCACAGTATTCTTTTCAATTCACTAAATGGTGCATTTTTATGAGTTAAATGCATTGGTGCTAAAAATTGTGAGAAAGCACCGCTTCTTTAAACGACATAATATATAATTATATTTTTATTGTTTCAAAATATTTTGGTGTGCATGATTACAATACGCATCGGTGGATGCATAAACATAGAAAGCACCATTGTTTTTTATTTATGTGTACACACCAAAGCTTTTTATTTATGTGGAAGCATTGGTGATTTTTATTTATGTGGAAGCACCAATGCTTTTTTATTTATGTGGATGCACCAGTGCCTTGTATTTATGTGGATGCATCGGTTTTCTTTATTTATGTGGAAGCATCGGTGCTCTTTATTTATGTGGATGCACTGGTGCTCTTTATTTATATGGACACACTGGTGCTCTTTATTTATGTGGGCGCACTGGTGCTCTTTATTTATGTGGACACACAGATGCGTGATACTCAATATTGCATCGGTGTGTGATACTCAATACCACATCAATGTGTTTTAACAGTACAAGCACCGAAAAAAAAAAAACCCCACTAAAACCTCTGCCCGCCCAATTTTTTTTAGTTATATGGAACATCCACCAAAACCTTCTCTTTTAATAATGGAGGTTGTAGCGAAGGTTTTTTTGAAATTTTTGTCAAATATTTTAACACTAAAAACGTTCACAAAAACCTTCACTGCAAGGTGTTCTCCATGTAGTGAATGGAGGGGGGGGATGGTGATATCTCAGGCATATGACCTCTGTTTTTTATTTTGTACAATGCTAAAATTCCAAAAATGGAGGGGGGGAAATGGTGATATCTCAGGCATATGACCTCTATTTTTATTCTGTAAAATGTTGGACAAAGTTGACACATAAGACTATCCAATGAGAAGATGATCACAACAAATTTCCTTCTTTTTGGTACTCTTCTATTTTGTTTTGTTTTGTTCAAAAGAAGAACCATCCACGTTGGCCTTGCATGAAGAAGAAATGCAATATTGAAACTGATTCTGAATGCCTAAAAACTTGTTGGGTCTTCATGATCGATAGGTAAGGGTCATCTGGCACATTTTAGATTTCAAAATTTGGTCTCCATTTCAGAGAGACATAATTTCAAATATGAACCAAAATCACTGGGTTGATGGGTGAAATGAAAACACATCAACACTCATACATCAAGGAGGGAGTCATCAACACACCAAGGAATCCAAGGACCTGTCCCAAGGAAGGGCTTTGGAGCCCATTGTCTTCATCAAGGTTACTTCACATGTGTTATCTTGGTCTTATTCATGTGGTAATGGAGATTTTCAATTCTTTTTAAACTTCTTAGTCATGTAGATGCTTTTATTTCATTCTTTGTGCTATTAACTTCATGAATGGGGTAGGTTTGAGAATGGGAAAGTTAACTCAGGGTTAAGGTTTATAGCTCTAAAATCCATTATTGTCTATGCTTAACACATAATCATTAAGTTAGTGTATTTTATACACCCTTGTCACAAATTTCACACACCATATTGGCTACCCCGCTAAGGAAAAGAACCATTTTTTCTTTCTTGGTTATGGGTGTACTTATAACCCCCTCACCTCCTTCACCCATAATGGAATTTAGGAATTTTCTTTCTATTTTTTTCTGTTCTTTTTGCATAGAAGTTTCCTAGTTGAAACCCTTCATTTTTGCCTTAGGAACATGCCCACAACTTCCACAGTCAATTTTAGGGCCATTGCAGATATTGACCCCTTTTTATGCACTTGTTTAGTGCATAAAAGGCCCCAATTTCTACACCCATCCAATGCACTTTATGGGGGGATGCACTTATTCAGTGCAGAAACTGCCCCATGTTTCTACATTGCCAAAACAGATTTTGGGGTACTTTTTTGCACTATTCCCAAAATTTAAAATCTTTTGTATTTATGGTTTTGTCTTGGTTTGAGTAGTACTCTTGTACGGTTCATTCATCCTTTTATGGCACTGCTACTACTTTGTAATGCATTCTTTAGAGAAATGATGTAAGTTGAGAAACCCTCCCAGGGTTCTTAATACCTCCCACTTTTAGGATTTCTTTTTGGTGCATGGCATATTTCTATTTCAGTATACTTAAAACATAACCATAGCTTGATTGAATAAATTTTAGAATTGCTTCATTTACAAAACCTTTGGACAAAGAAAAGCCTCCTTTGTTGCATTAGTAGTTTTCCTAGGTTTGGGTTTTTGTGTGAGGTTTTGGTCTTTGATTTTTCAGCTAGTTGGTTATCTCTTTGTCAGCTTTCAACCCTTACATATTTGTTGCTAAAGTAGGCCTTTTATTTCAGATTACAAAGTCTTTCAAGTTAAAGAAAATAATATCCCTTGCTTCTTAGTATTTTTCTTATTTGTTTTGCTTTTCAAGTTGAAAGTTTATGCTTATTTAGCCCTGGTCCTTAGCTAAGTTGAAGTAGGAGTTTATATTTGCTTATATGAATTAGTTCATGCTTCTTTCTCCTTTGAAAGTTCATTAAGATAAATAAAATGTTTCTTTTACTTGAATACTTGTCATAGTTTTTAGCTTGTATTCCAATTTCATATCTCATTTATTGTAAATTCTTCTATTTCAAAGAATTTTCTTATGAAGTTGATCACACCACTTGTGCACCCAATTCACACCTTAATCATATGCTTGGTTCAAGACTCCAAAGTCAACCTTAAAATAAACCACTTAACTTAGCATATTCAATCCCCCCTTGGGGCCAAAAGAATCTTGTAGTTAAGTTAGGGTTATGGGGATGGGCATCCAAGTAATTCGCCACAACCATTTCACATATGAAACATAGTGGTGTACTTTTAGGGAACTTGAAATCCTTTCTATCGGATACAATTAAGAATTGTTTAGCAACAAGCATGCTCTTCGGAGTGGATAATAACTAGGTTAGGACTGACGATGTGATTGAAACTCCTAGCTCTTTCAATATTGAATTACCCCTGACTGTTTGATTTTAGCTTGAAGGAAAGGAAACCTATTGCATGTATCCGTGAAGAGGTAGCTTAATAGTCATTATACTAGGTTCCTAGTTGAGTAGCTCTTACAGGAAGGAGGGCATCCAAGATAGATTTCCACTGACCATTGGGATTTCATAACCTTTATCTCCTAGTTATAATTGTCTCATTCATACCTTCACTCATCTCCATAGGGGACTTCATCACCTCTCATGGTGGTTGTTTGGAAGGCCCTTTTCCATAGTTTAGGCTTGTTTTAACACTCTTAGTTTATCTTTAGGCTAGAGTCTTTTTCTTTGATAGGATGTGAGATTCAATTAGGACATCTACATTTTGGTTCAAACACACTTGAAACCACTTGTTGCACCACCTGAGCGTGTAGCGTTATTGTTTGATCTTTTTGTTTGCTTGATTGATTACTTTGGTGACTTTAGCCTTTAATAGATTGATTGTCCTTTATGAGAGATATTTACACTTAGGAATCATTGCACCACCAAGGAGACTCTCTCATAGACTTTGTGGCCTATCTCCTTTGATGATTCTTGGCCATGTCTTACCTCTTGCTCAATAAGATAGGGTTAATCAAACTAGCCCCCCTTTGGGCTCATCACCCTTGAATTTAGGAAGTTCTTCTTCTTTGGATTTTGAACCCTCATCCCCTTTGAGGTCATCCAATTCAAGTGTCATCGAAACTAGTCCCCCTTAGAATGATTTACCTTCTCCGAACCTGAGTAACACGTTGGTTCTCACCATGGTAAGAGCTAATCCTATCACTACTCAAGATCAAATGCAAACCAAACCCACTTTGCCCTATATGGCGGGGTTGAATCTTCTAGATTTGATTAAGCTCATTAACGATCTTATGCAACATAATGTCACTTGGACAACCATGCTAACTAATCTACCCTTAAAAATCACTAAATTCGAGGGCCATGCTAGAGAGGAATCTTCCAATCATATCATGCCATTCCACCTTTGGTGCTCATTCAATAACATCACAGACAACTCAATTAGATTGAGGTTGTTTCAACACAATCTCACAAGTGTGGCTGCAAAATGGTACATTGATGAACTAGCCCATTCCCATAGCACCTTTGAGTCCATAGCTAAGTTGTTCTTAATGTTTTTTCAACTTTTGGTTCGCGACAATGTAGGAATCGAGACTCTCACCAATTTTCACGAAATTACTGCCACCCATATCATGGACCATATCCATTAATGGCGTAGAATACATGACTCATGCAAAATTGAGATTAATAATAGATTCCTTATGGACTGGTTTTTGAAGTCATTACTTCCTCCCATCACCACGAACATGACCTTGACCATGACAAAGAATGAAGAGGAAGTCATTCAAAAGGCACAACAATATGACATGTTCTATTCCCAATCCAGGTATTTATATACCATCCTTCATGATACCCCTTGCTCTTGCTTAGGTGACTTGTTAGCATCAGGGGCATCCCATGCGACTGATGGTGTTAATAGGTCTGTGTTGCATAGTCCTCCATACACTTATCCTCCTAGAACTAATGTGTATGGTACCACATATGTTGGAGTTAGTACTTCGTACCCCGCTCCCATTGTAGGGCATCCCCCAATGCCTTATAGTTATCCTAACCCTCCACCTGATTCTTCTCATTCCACATCTCAAGTGGAAAGTATCACCTTGCACTCGAGCCCCCTTGCACACCAACACGTGTATGGTCATGCTTGTACTAGTTCTTCTTGTACTGGAGCAACCTTAAATCCATACTATCATTTTCCTATCCCTCCACCATTAACCTCCTTTCATTTAGTTACAATTCCACAACATCATGTTAATGTTGGTCAACCTACACCTCCTCTTCAAGGACATGTGTATTCTCAACAAAATGTACCCACCCCCTAATTAAAATACCAATAAAAAAAGAAGAACGTGGGAAAGGGAAAACAAAATTACCAAGACCAAAACCAAGGGAATCAAGGGAACCAAAACCAACAACCCAATAATAATTCTAGAGGCAACCAAAATACTAAAAATTAGGGTCAAGGTAACAATCCCCGACAAAAATAAGGGAAGAACCCTCAACTTCATACAAATCATCCTTGTTGTATTTGTGGTGTCTATAGACATTATACCCATGATTGTCCACTTTTAGCTAAATTGCTTCAATTGAAGGAAGCGGTTGAGAAAGCTCGTGCACCATCTAATCAACCTACTACCAAACCCACCCATCATTCATCATTGCAACCAAATGCGTTGTGAAACCCTTCTTTGATCCAAGGATTTTTATCCACACCAAAATCCACTCCTTTCGGTCAATGTACCAATTCCAACCCTTTTGTAGATGGTACTTACCAAATATTGTACATGAATTTGACTGATATTAATCTATCAACCTAATCTCATCAGTATGACATGCCCCCTAAAGCATCACCTACCGAGCCAAGTGATCCCCCACTGGTAAGTAATGGACCTTTACAAGTTCCCCAACCTATAGTCGATCTTCCCCCCAAGGTGCCAAAGGTTCCTTTATGACGGAATGCCCCCAACCCTTAAGCGCGAGCTAGCCGTAATTACAATATAGTTGATGATTTAGCTTAGTCTCATATGGCTATGTCATTTTTAGAAGTCCTTCAAACTTTCCCTACACAAAGGAAGGATTTTCTATTTGCATTGGGCATGATTGATCCCTCCGATGGTCAAATGATCCTTTTTTATATTGAAAAATCTTAGCCTCGTCTTCCCACTTCAATTGCCTTTCAATTTCCAATCATGACCAAGAACATCATTATTCATCGATGCATTACTGATGAGGGTGCATCCACTTGCATGATGTCATCTCATGTCTCAAGCTTATTCCATCTGCAATTGCCCCTCGTGTGTATGATGGTTGTCCCTTCCAACCATAAGCATTCTATCAAAATTGTCCCATCTAGTTAGTTGGAAAGCAAGTCCTTATTGATGTTGAGGTTATATATGCCCCCTTGGACTATAACATTCTTTTAGGATGTAGTTTTATGTATGCCATGAAGGAAACATTCAATATTCCATACGATGAACTTCCCCCATGAAGGGAAGACCATTACCATTGATTAGCTTACTTACGATGATCCTAAAGCTCAATTGAATCCTAATAGCATGATACCTTCTATGGATGGAAATCAAACCATTTCCTCTATTTTCGATGTTAGTTCTAACATTTTCAAAGATTCTACATTGTTTGGCACATATTACAACCCTTTATCAATAACCACCCCCCCAAGGCCATCCAAAGTCTGCATGGAGACAAAATTACAACAACTTGCAACCTTAACATCCTCATTGCTTGAGGCTTCTTCCCCACAGCCTTTTGCTAATCCCACAACTCCTATATCTTCAACAGCATCATGGGAAGGAATTCCCCCTCAAAGGACTCCCTTTTCTCAAGTACCATTTCGATTTTCCCCTCCATTAGTTGTAAGCGCCCTTGTGATGGTTGCACTATATTTTCCCAATATTACCTTGGGGATCCCAATGTTGTATCTATATCCTCCTCTCCCTCCTGCGCCATCGACACTAACTCCTCATTTGGTACTGACACCTATTTATCCTAAAGGTATTACCCATGTGTCTTCTACAGAATCTACACAAGCCTAGTCAACCCCTACCAAGATGGGAAAGGAGTTGCCACAGGGGGGGAATCTAAAAAGACCAGGGGCACCCTTAAATTTAGACATGTTATTTCTACACAAACTATTGCACCTAGAGTCATTCAATCATGTGCTTTATGTGACTTCATTGGCCACACAACTAACAATTGTCCAATGCTCCCATAATTAAAGGATCGTTTTTAACACCAATGACTTAGAAGCCAATCCATCCACTCTTGTGGTGCAAATTACTCTCCCTGAATCATCGACGAAGCATATTAAGTCCCTACGCACTAACCACTCGTGTGCTTTGTGTGACACATACAATGATTATTCTCATCATTGTCCCGAGATACCCAATTTTGAGATGCCCTTGCCATCATTCATCATCTTGGCTCCTCTCTTGAGAAGAAACCAACCCCAACAATGAATGATGTTTCCCTTTGATGTCAAAGGTTTTTTCAGATTAAGGGCAAACTAGTTCTCAAAATCAATCCTCTTCCTATCAAAATTGATGAGAATATCATGCACGTTCTTTACCTCTCAACTTCCATGCGATGGATATCTTATGAAAATCCATCGTTTTTATTAGATGTTCATTGGAGCATATCTTATGTGCTTGATTCCCCCTTGGTATCAACATAGGTGGGATACCCCTCATTTGGTTCCACATCTTCCTCTCTAGAAGTATCCCATGTAATCCAATCCTCTCATTCCTATGACGTTGACAAAGGGTTCATTGTCCCATGTTCTACCACCACAATGGTACTGGATAATGATGACTCTAGTGCCCCTATTTTTCATTATGATAAATAAATTATAGAGTCCTTTACCACACTGGATTATCCTTGGGATGGTATGCATCACTGTTCCTATTTTTACCTTAGCAAACTAGTCCTTTTGACTAATATGTTGTTGAAATGAAAGACTTTCTCCCCCATGGAAATGTTGACAAGTTTAAGAATCCCATTCCTGCACCTGATGCATTTGAGGAGGGGAATTTGGCCAATATCCAACCTACCATTAAGGTGGATATCTCTATTATGCTCGGTGTTAGCTAACATATCTTTCTCAGAGCAAACTATTCTCTTGAAGGAAATATTGCTTATAAAGCCCTTTTCCAAGAATTCCTAGATGTTTTTTCCTGGTCATACCCATAGATGCCTGGACTAGATCCTGCCATTGTTGAACATTACATTGATACATGGTCGGATGAAACTATTGTCCATTAGAAACAACAACCTATTCATCCTAGCAATGCCCCCACCATCAAAGATGAGATTGATAAACTGCATCAGGCAAGATTCATTTACCCTATTGCCTACACTTCATGGGTCTCTAACCCTATACCTGTTACAAAGAAATAAGGCACCATGCATGTTTGCACTAACTTATACTATCTAAATTGGGCCTATCCCAAAGACAATTACTTGATTCCATTCATTGCCCATATTATTGATGCATGTATTGGCCATGAGATCCTTTCCTTCATGGATGGATTCTCGAGATATAATCAAATCCATATTTGATCCCATGATAAAAAAAAAACCTCATTTACTATTTCTTGGGGTGCATTCACGTACAAGGTTATGCCCTTCGGGTTAAAGGATGTTGGAGCCACTTTTCAATATGTCATGTCATATTGGTTTCATGACTTGGTTCATAATATTTTCTCCTAACTTGATGATCTCACCGCTTGTTCAAATAAATGGTCTCAGCACTTAGAAGACTTTTGTACTATCTTCATTAGGTTTGCAAGTATAACATACACTTAAACCCTCTCAAATGTGTCTTCTACGTGCTTGTTGGCCAATTTTTGGGATTCATAGTGTCCAAAGTCAACATTATTATAGACCCTTTGAAATTTTTTGGCCATCACTTAACTACCCTCGCTTCACAATCTATGCCAATTCTAGAGCCTACAAGGGAAATCCAATTTCTTGTGTTAGTTTGTCCCTAACTATGCCACCAATGCTCATAGTTTTCTTTATTTGTTACAATTGGGTGTGCCCTTTGTTTGGGATGATCAAGCCCAAAAATCATTTGATGTATTAAAGTGTGCCCTTACTTCTGCACCTTTAACCAATCCTCCTGACTTTGATAAGGATTTTATCCTTTACATTTCTGCCTCGCCCTTCCTTGTCACCAAAGTGTTAGTTTAGGATGGTCTTAATAGATGTGAGCATGTCATTTATTATGTGAATAAGAACCAATATGGACCCTCATTGTCCTACACCCACGAAGAAATTTGGCCTTGGAAATTACTTTCTTCATTTAAAAATTGCATCATTGCATTCTCATGTGCAAAACCAAAGTTGTGACAAACTCTAACCTTATGTCCTTTCTGTTGAGTCGACAGATAATCAATGAAAAGTACACTCATTGGATCATCGTCCTTCAATATTTTGACTTGGAATTTGTTACAACCAAGAGCAAGAAAGCCTCAGCCCTTGCTAAATTCATTTCGACCTCCCTATCAGAGCATCAAACCCGTTGTTGAATGAAGACCTTCCAGATGAACATTTGTTCACTATATCCATAGATGATCCTTAGTATGGAGACATTTTAGATTATTTGCGAACTCATAAATTTGGTCTTCATTTATCCCATGATTATCGATAATGTATCCATCATCGGGCTCCTCGTCATCTCCTCATTGGAGAAAACATTTATCGTTGAGGAGTGGATACCTCATTGCATTTCTATCTCACTCATGATGAGGTAGAGTAAGTATTGAATGCTTGTTGTAGCCGTGCTTGTGATGGTCACCTTTATGGGATGGCTACTACTTAAAATATTATATGTGCAAGGTATTTTTTGCCTACTCTCTTTACAGACTATATCAAGGTAGTTTAGCATTGCACTAAGTGTCAACTTTATGCTTGTAAGGCATGAGCTCCTTCAACTTCATTGCACCCTGTCATCATTGTGGGCCTTTTTTGCAAATGGGAAATTGATTTCATGGAATGTAACCCTCCTTCTATCCACTAACATAAATACATTATTGTGGTCATCGATTACTTCATGAAATGGGTTGAATCCATGCCAACGTTCAATAACACTATATTATTGTAGCTCATTTCTTTTTCAACCACGTCATCACTTGATTCAGTGTCCCAAACCAATTGGTTTTTGACCATGGTCACCATTTTGAAGATGAAACCTAGTGCCACCTAGCTTCACTATTAGGTTTTTAGAATCAATATTCATCATCTTATTATCCGTATGGGAATGGCCAAGCTAAGGTCGTTAACAAAATCCTTAAAACCACACTCCAACATATGATGAATAAGCACAAGACCCACCGACACCACATGCTCATCCTAGTATTATGGGTCCATAACACATCTACTAAGACTACCACTAGGTTCACACCCTTTCATATCGTTCATGGAGAGGAGGCAGTTTTACCAATTGAGTGCCAAATCCCCTCCCTTCATTTAGCCATTGAACTCCTCCCTGATACTACTCCCCTAGAGTGAAAACTAGTAATTTTAGAATGCGACAATGAAGACCATTGTGTCACATATAATGCAAACCATCGAAGCAAGCAAGAATCATTCCAAAGCTCAATATGAAAAAAAGGTTCATCCTCATGTCTTCTATGAAGGGGATCTTGTCCTCGTATATGACCAAGACTATGTTATCTTAGGTCAATTTTTTTTTGAACCACTATGGTAAGGACCTTACATTGTCAAACAATGCCTAGGAAATGGGGCATATCAATTTGCAGGGCCCAAAGGAGAGATCCTCCCTAACCCTCACAACACACTCTACCTAAAGAAGTTTTACCCCTAATTCTTTCTTTACCCAGTGGTTTCATTTAATATATGGGTTGGATAGATTTTTACGTCCTTTTTGTAAAGTTTAAATCTCATATGTTTTCTTCTCGCACCATCCAAATGAACCCCTTGTCATATTGCTATGTCAATTACGCTAATGGTGCGATTCGTTATTCACCGAATCTTACCTCGGTAGCTTGGGCCATCTTTACTTATTCACATTATGTTTTCCACTCCAATGGCATTTGCGTTGGACCTACCACCGATAACTAGGTTGAATATGTTGTTGTGATTAGTTTGTCTGGTGATGCCCTTGAATATCACATCATCCACCTTTGTGTTTGTCTCAATTCCCAACTCCTTGTCATGCGGTTGAATGATGTTTATCCCATGTGTAACCCTTACCTTTTTAGAAAGTATTTACGAGTTAAACTTTTGGTGCATTTATTTGAAACGGTTTCATTTAGCCATGTTCCCATAATACAAAATAATTTTGTATATAGCATTGCAAACAACATTCTAGGCTGGCATTTGGCACATGCATATATAAGAAGATAAACATTTACATTCATATCTAATCCACCATACATCATCATTTGTAATTAAAACCACATAGATTGGTGATCCACATTTTCATATATATATATATATAATCCAAAACATCAAACACAATATATCATGGAGTCCATCACTCTCAATTCAAAGCATGCTCATAGCATGCTACATACAAAAAGTAGGGGGCATAATGCCCATCAAAACTACTCGTTCCCCTCATCCCCATCGAATGGAGGGTCATGGACCAAGGGTACTATACCCCCCTAGATAGATCTCTAACACACCCGTCGACCATCATTTCTCTCCTGAGAATAGGGCGCTAGTTGAGAAATGCTTTGGTGGACGTTCCTGCATAGGCATCATCTAGTTCGTGCCATCCACACTCTCATACCCTCCCAACAACATGTCTAGTCGTTCTCTCATGTCCTCCATCGCTTGTTACCTTGTTGTGTCAATGTCAACTCTATGCCTTGGTTCCAATGGCCCTATTTATAGAAAAAACCACATTTTTCTTTTGCCTTGTATGAACTCATATGAACTCCAATTGACATGCCATCTATGTCATTTGATTCTTGTTTTCGAGCCCTTCAAAAGGGAACTCTCAAATTTTCCTAATTTGATACTTCATCTAGAACCCCTTTTTTTCTTGAAATATTAAAGTAGGGACACCTTTTAATTGGAATTTCTATGCATCGATTTTCTTCTCATAAGCACCTTTATGCTTTGGTATTAATTAACTTTTGTGAAAGAATTCACCATGGAAGTCCTTGTCTCTCCATGGTATGTGGTCCTCTTTAGGTAATATTTCGCACCTAACATTTAACATAGCATAACTACCTTGAGTATGTTGCATTTTCCTTTTATTCCTCCTAGAATTGTTTGTAGGACCTCTCTTGCTTGGGTGGATAGGTTAGTGCATCCATATTTTGCATTTACCATCTACCTAGCAATAATTCCTTCCCTCCTTGGGTTCCCTAAGTTAGTGTCCCTTGTTTCATTTTGGCACCCATGTCATTTCATCCTCCTTGGGATTGGGAGTCCATTTAGTCTTCATCTCAAAGTTGAGCCTCATGCATCTCTACTCATGATGCCGACAACCTTACCCCCAGACTCGCACACACTTTTGGTTGATATTTGTCATATTATTACACGTCACAATCCCTCCAATTCATCCATATTATGGCAATTCTTCATTTTTATACCACCATTCCTCCACCTTCAAGAATATTACCATTCATACCCCTACCACTGATTGTTTCTAATTGTAGTTTCCACTTTTTGCATTACAATCATCTAGTTGTTTACTGGGGCATTTATCTCCTTTTATCCCCCACATTTTCCCATTTGGTATCCATCTTAGGATTCCTTTTCGATATTGTGTCTCTCAACATAGTGGTTAGATTCTTTGGTGGGACCCTCTTCCCATCACAATGATCTTTCTCAACCTCCTAGCATCCCTTTGTAAATACCAAGAGGGTCTTGTGCTTCTTCGAGACATAGTTCATTTATGGAAACATCCCTTTGTTTCCCTTCTTTAGAGCATTTGCGATGAGTCACACTTGTGTCCCATGGAGTCTGTTAACTTCCTGTTGTGCCATGCTATAGTTTACCCTTGTCTCCATGAGTTTTAAGCATCTTGTGTTGTCAAGTTTTTACTTTTAATTGCCCTCTTAGTTTATTGATTAGTCCTTGAACAACTTTTTCCTAGTAATCGACCATTCCCCATGGAATGCTTTCAATCAGTTCCAAGTTAGCCTTGAATTTATACTTTGAACAAGGGAAGTCTTGAGTCTACCTCTTTTTTCCTTCCCTTTATCTCTTGGTTTGAGTCTCCATCAATTATCCTATAGTTTCTGCTTTGTGTTGGTTTTCAAGGATCCTTTAGTCCCTTGACTCTGGTGAGCCTTCCCCCATCGACTTCAACACTTGTATTCTAGGGGTCTAAATTATAGGATAGTGTACCTTAGGCCCATCTTCCCCATTGATGGGTGACCTTGGACCAAGAAGGGAGAATCCTTATTGCTTCATAACTTGGTTGTATATCATGTGCTCAACTCCATCTCATTATCTCACATTTGAGATTCTTACACTTGATAGTTTAGTAGTCCAGCTAATTGTACCAAAAGTGTGAGTTGTATCAACCCTTAGGAGGGATAGTTGACCTTCAGGTGGCTTCCCATATGTCCTAGCCTCGACACTTGTTTCCAAAGATATAGCTTCAACTGTTGTATTTTGGATGTCATGCTTTCAAAGTTCCTCCTATTCTTAGGTGCTAATGGACTTCCCCATATCAACACCAATGCCTTGACTCTAAGGGTTGGTCCTATGTACCTTAGTCCCATTTTCCTCATTGATGGCTTACCTTGGACCAAGTGGGGAGAATCCTCATTGCTCTCAAACTTGGTAGGATCTCACATTCTCGACTATAGCTCATTCTCACATCGTTAAGATTCATACATATGTATTATTGATCCAGCCTTAGTCGTAGTTCCTTGGATTTGATTGTCTCCATTCAACCATTCTTAGAACCATCAGTTTGTGCTTCCCTCCTATTAGCTCATTTCATATCTTCAGAGCCCCTTTCCTAATTAGTAGGGATCTTATAATTATAGTAATTATACTTCTCTCTTGGGCTTGCTCCTTTTGATCCAGGCAAGTGTATGTAAGACTACTTATTTAATCATATTGTACTCTAGCACCTCTTCACCAAGATTATATTGTCTTGTATTAAGACCCCATTATGTTGCATTGGCCTAGCCCATTTATGCCATGACACACTATTATATAATTTTTATGAGATATCCCAATGAGCATGGGTATGCCTACCTTGTCCCTATTGACATCTTGTACACATATCACCTTTTTGACTTCTTGTAAAGAGGTGGTTCTCCTTTACCCTTTCGCGGGTGGTTCTCCTTTACCCTTTCGCGGGTGGTCCTCCTTCCTTGGACACTCCTATCCCTCCTTGGTCCTTCATGTACTTGGATAAAGAAATTGTGATGTATTTCAGTCATATTATTTTCTCCTAACCTCACACATCATGGGGCAATATGTTATCACCATAAAACTGTCCACTTGTGACATTTCTAGCAATCTTATTGAAATATATCATTAATGACATGCTTAACCTCCATTTCAGCCCCTTTCCACCACCATAAAACCTCTAACTCCATGGAAATTATTGATTCAAACATTGATCTTGAAAAAAAAAGTGGCAGTGTAGATATTACCCCCCTAATGTTCGCTTAGATAACACAGATAATACCCACAGAAGATGCATTGCTCTGCCAAAAATCCAATTTCACTGTTTTTGGGACAAATTTGTTAAAATGGGAAATTAGTTATAAGTGGACCATATTAAATCCTAGCAGTTGTTTTTAATCCTGATTTGGTCATCTTTAGACACTATTTTGAAGACCATGTCAAGGGGGTTTAACCCCTATTTTCCGTGTAAATAAAGCCCTCAAGGTTACTCCATCCATTGTCATAGTAAGGTTATGTTGTTGAAATCCCACTATATTCTTGAGGACCCCTTCCTCTTGAGAGAGTTTCTTGTCTAGGTACCTTACTCATACTTCAAGGCAGGAGTCATCAATACACCAAGGAAGCCAAGGAGCTATCCCAAGGAGGGGATTCAGATCCTCTTATCTTCATTAAGCTCACTTCACATGGGTTATCTTGGCCTTATTCATTTTGTAATTGAATTCTTTCATTCTTTTTAAACTTCTTGTTCATGTAAATGATTTGCTTTGATGCTTTGTGCTATTAACTTCATAAATGCGATAGATTTGAGAATGGGAAAGTTAACTCGGAGTTAGGGTTTCTAGCTCTAAAATGAATTATTTCCTGTGCTAAACACACAACAATTAAGTTAGTGTATTGTGTATACCCTTGTCACAAATTGCACACAACAAAAGGTATGACATCTTAAAGGAAATGATGTTCATCATCAACATCCTTTGTATTACAAATTTTACAAATTTGCTCATCCCACTATGATTTGGGGTTAGTCCAATGACCAATTTCACTATGGAGATCATGAGCATCGGTCCTAGTCTTAGCAATATTCATTTTGTTCTTTACATTGATAAGATTGGAAAATTAGTTTTGATTACCCCAATTGGGATCGATAAAATATTTGCACTGATTCAACTTCTTCTTCTTAATGATTTCATTATTATCCCATATTGCATCTTTAAACTTCACAGGAATGTGGGATTTAATACAATTGATATTATTAATTTGATTGTCTTTTTATGTTCCAATAGTTAAGCCAAACCTCAAAATTTATAGCCCAACCTCCTTTGAGCCCAGGGTAGCTATTGCTCATATTAGAATAATAATAGGGAACATATCCTTTCTCAACTTAAGAAAATTATATTTATATTCTAAATATCTAGTCATGGATTTATACTCATTGAAAGAACATCCAACTTCAATCAAGATAATGAGACAAGTAGTGTTTCATTTAATTTTTAATTTATTTTAATAAAAAGTTTCTTGTATACTTTATAAACATCAATATGTACATGCATCTTATACAAAAGGGTGGCTTGCGAAAGCAATTAGCATGTGTTATGTACCAACCCTTAAAATAGTATAATATACCAGAGTACACACGATGTATACCAAATGTGAGCATGGAGCACAACTCCAAAAGACATAATATAAATGAGTTACACAATAACTCTTTAAAGAATAAGATAACCTCCTCCAAATACCCCAATACATTCATATATCTAAGTCACATGTTCTCCCTCAATAATGACTACATGATCTCTATATATACCTATTCACACAGTGCATGTGTGGCTCCTTTATTAGCCATACCACTATCACATATACATTTACCCCATTACGTATACATTTAACCCCCATACATATACCCCTTGAGGTTGTATCATAGTACCCTCCTTCGAAAAGCTTTGTAGTTAAGGGTTTTATATGTGATGAAACCAAGTAATGGGATTTTGTTATATTCTTTCTTTCTTGTTTCCACTACAGATGAGCCATCGATTCAAATTCAATTCTTTTCAATCTTAATCCTTGGTACTTGGCTATTGCATAATTTTCTTTCCTTTGATTCCATGTGTCATTGTTGTGGCTTATCCAATTTTGTTGTAGCTGTTGGTCTCTCATAATATCTTGTCGAATAATGGTTTTGTGATGCCTTGTTCCATGAATATTTTCATTATTCCATCTTCTTTCTTGATAATGCTAATGTTGGTCTTCTTGTCTTTCTTGAAAACTTTCTTGGTATCGAGGGTGTCGATATGGTTTCATTTGTGATGGTTTTCTTTCATTTTACACACCCAAGTCATCCATCTTCTTTTCCAAGACAATGTCATTCTCTATTCTCTATGCTTGGTCTTCAATACTACCCACTTTAAGATAATCCCATCATATTTGACTTTGACATTTTCAATTTGGAGCTCAACTTCAATTATTCTCTAATGACCTTCTTGAATCTTGTCTTCCTTCTCCTTCTGAAGCTAAATGGTGATATTTTCCATCAATTTATTTCTTCCTCCTTCAATTCTTGCTTGAATTTATTCTTTGATATCATTGACGTCTAGGGATTCTTCAACAATTTTACTCATTTCTTCACTAATGATCTTTGATTTTGCCTCTTGTAAATGTGTTTTCACATAATTAACATCAATAAGAAGTTCTTGATTATGCTTACTTAACCTTTTGGTTTGTTCATCTTTCTTTTTCAATTCTCCTCTTAACTCATCATTTTCCAACTTTCCCCTGCTACTATTTTCTTGGTTAAAGTTCTTAACCTCCTTAATGAGTGATTCATTAAGGGATTACATCTTAGACAATCGATAACCCTTCTTCTTAAGCTCTTCTTTAATTCTTGATTATCTTTTTGTTATATTATAATTTCTTCTTTAGCTTCATTGAATTCATCTTCAATTTTATGCATCGCTTCCATTTTTGAGTGCTTGGTCCTTTTTTTGGAACAATTCTTCAAATACTTCCCATCTAGTGTGTTTATCGATACTCAACCACCACCTAATATCTTTACCATCAAAATAAAGACTTACTTCTTTACCAAGAGTTATAAAATTTTCTTTTTCTATCTTTAACCATTCCCTGGGATCAATTTCATCTCCATCTTTATCTCCTATAAACATAGGCATTGCCATTGGTTCTTAATTGAGGTTTAACCAAAACCCTCAACATCCAACCTTAATTTATTAGCACTAATGATGCTAAATAGTTATTATCCTTTTTCCGATATATTATCTTGTGTTTACTCTTTTCAATATCTTTTGAATCAACTTTATTGGACATCCTAATCAAAACTTATGCTAATTTTAAGTTAGCATACCTTTTTAAATTGGATATGGAGACTATCCTGATGGTCGACTTGTAAGGTACCAAATGTACTATAATATGCAGAAATAGGAATATTCAACAGATATAAATGGAACGACAAAAGATTGAGAAGAGCAATGCTAGAAATAATACCGTTATTCAAAGAAATCAATGTTCACTTGCCTCTTTAAGGGGGAAACCTCCATTAGAATAGAGCTCTATTACAATAATTCTCAAGACAAAGCTTTCTCATGCCTCCTACTCTTATTTATACTAGTTTTATCTTCTAAAGAACATTCTAGAGGAAAATATTTCTAGAAGTGAAAGCTTCTATTGGGTCTTCTTACATTGACTTGTTCATATTTTTTAAATAGGCCTTATTGACTAATGTTGGCCTTTATTACATGGAAAATATATTATTCTATCTACGTGAGGGGTTAGGGAGGTTAGGTCCCCAACACGACCTTGCACTTGATGCAACTGTGAAATTTCAACACCGTTGAGTATGAAATTTGGGCATGCATGAGCTTTATAAGTCTTCTCTATAATTCCACAAGTTTGACCAAATTTTGATATGCCAAGGGAAAGTTATGGTAACTTTCCCAAAACTTACTAATCTTTTTCCCTTTTAGGAGAGCATACTTGTATGGCCTTCCATCCGTCCATTTTTTCAAATCCAATTTTGAATTTTGGATCTAAAATATTATGGTTTGTCCCCTTTCCAATCCAACTAGTTTCACTCAATTTGGAACTCTCTAGATTCATATATGACTGTTTTACCAAAAGCACTTGTTTCAGACTAGTTTTGGGACTAGTCAAAAACCTAACTTCCATAGCGTGTAACTTGAAACGTATAGCAAACCAAAATATGGAATTTTGATACAATGTACTTTGATATGTCTTCTTAGCTTCATAAAAGTTTTGCTATTTGAGACATCCCTGAAAAAAATTATAGAGAAAATGGTAGGATGGATCGTTTTGAAGGAGTTGACCAAGGACCATATGATTTGATACCAACGGTTATGTACCAACCCTTAAAACAATATAGTATATTAGAGTACATGCAATGTACACCAAATGTGAGTGTGGAATACAACTCGTAAAGAGATAATATAGATGATTTACACAATAACTCCTTAAAGAGTAGGAGAACCTCTTCAAAATACCCCAATACATTCATATATCCAAATGACATGTTCCCCCTCAATAATGACTACTTGATCTTTACATATACCTATTCACACATTGCACATTTGGCGCCATTATTAGGCCAACCACTATTACATATTCATTTAAACCCCATATGTTCCCCCCTTGGGGTCATATCACCATGAACCAAAGACAAGGACCTAATCTACACCAATAGGGTTATCAAAAAATACAAAGTCCAAGCCGTGGGGGTTATACAGGACCAACTTAAAAACAATTGGCTATATGGCCAAGGGTCATAATATAGAGAGTAGAAACCAAAAATGGAGACCACTTTGCCACAATAAAGATAGTCATTAAACCTAAGTAGAAATGGTGAATCCCAATTCTAAAGGAGGGTCACAATCATATGGGTTCGAGCCCCACACCCATTAGTCAATGGCTTGTCAACAAGTAGAGTAGGGTCCCATTCCTCATAATTTTGATGTACAAGATGATTCTCCATAGAGATAGACAAGTCAAGTTGAAGGAACTGATCATTCTTAGGTTGAGGGGGTGGCCAACTATGGTGCTCTCAATTTTGACTCTTACATTCATTGTGCTCTCAAATCAAGCAACATGATAAAAGTGGTTATGATGATTAAGTTGATTCATTATCCACATTGGCTTCTAGAATGAACATGAAGTCAACATCATATGACTATTATTACCTCATCATCATTATTTTTATGTGTCATACTCCTACAATATAGCCATTGATCTTTGAATAAGACTAAACGTTATATGATTTAGAACTTTTCTTATTTATCATCACCAGAATCTAGCAAATCAAAGCGAATCAATCTTTGTTGAAACTACAATTTTAGTTTTGGATGAAAATGTTGTATTTGGGTGCAAAAAATGGATTCAACACCCTTGAATACCCGCAACCAAATTATGTAATGTTAGGATATGATATCTGCAATTCCATCAATCCAAAATAATTCTTGCTAAATATTAGATAAAATAGGCCAATTTCCTCTCCCATTATTTGGAGCAGTTGGAAAAGGGCCATTTCATAGCACATTTGGACTACTAGATCTTTTGTTAACTTGTTAGTATTTTAAGTTTGACTAACAAAATATTTAGTATAAAAAATAAAGATTTTACTTCTTCTAAAAAATAGATGAATCTATATATTGATGATGACAATGTTTATGATCTCCTTAGACGAACAAAGTCTATTAGATAAATAAAGGGTATCTGAGTAAATATTCTCCAGAGTGACAATTATATATTTGAACATGTTGGAAATGAATGTATCAATCTCATTATGGTTATATTATGCAAGAAGGTCTTGAAGAGTAATTAAGTTATGAAATTGGGTAAAATTATGTCTTACATGATTAAATGTGAGGCATCTTAAAGGAAATAATGTCCATCCTTAACCTCCTTTGCATCACACATTTTACAAATTCACTTATGCCACGGTGTTTTGGGGCTAGTCCAACAACCAATTTCACTATGGAGATCACAAGCACTGGTCCTACTCTTAGCAATACTCATTTTATTTTTTACGCTCAGAAATTTGGAAAAATAGTTTCGATTAGCCAAATTAGTATTGATAGAGTCTTTGTAGTAATTCAAGTTCGTCTTGCTAATGATTTGTTTTATTTTATTTTAATTTTAATTTTTGTATTGGCGGAATTGACAACTTGGGCGGTTCTCGTACTCGCGTGACACGGGGTCGATTCCCGTCTACTACCACTATAACCTCCAGGTGCGTCCACACAGCCTGCAAGCATGGGGCATGTGTAAAACATGGTGAGAATCAAACTTGAGACCTCCTTTTTACATATTTCTTTCCATTTACATGACACTTCCAGTCGGTCTACACCCTTGCGGGTGTCTTGCTAATGATTTCATTATTATTCTGGATCTTATTTTTAACCTCCATAGGGATGCAAGTTTTAATATTATTGATAAGATTATTTTGATTGCCTTTTCTTATATTCCAATAGCTAAGCCAAGCCTTAGAATCTATAGCCCAACCTGTTTTGACCTTGAGGTGGCTATTGCTCATATTATAAGCAATAACAAGGAGTACATCCTTTGTCAACTTGAGCAATTTATATTTATATTCTAAATATATAATCATGACTTTAGACTCCATGGAAGCACATCCAACTTCAATAAAGAGAATGTGATAAGGAGTGTTGCATTTATTTATTTTTTATACTTTATAAAAACCAATATGTACATGCATCTTATACAAAAAGGGTGGGTCTCGAAACTAGCGATTGCAACCAAAAAACAAGGACCTAGTTTACACTCATAGGGATATCAAAAAATATAAAGTCCAAGCCCAAAGGGTTATACAGAACCAATATAAAAACAATCATATGGCCCAGGACCAGAGTACAGAGAGAAAAAACCAAATATAGAGGCCAATTGGCCACACTAATGATACACATTAAAGCTAAGTAGCAAAAATAGATCCCAAATCCAAAGGAGGGTCACTGCCATATAGGTTTTGGCTCCACCCACTAATCGGTGGCTCGTTAGGGCCTCATCTGCCATAATTTTAATGTACAAGATACTTCTCCATTGAGATATCCAAGTCAAGTAACAAGTTGAGGAAACTAATAATTCTCAAGCTAGGGAAGGGGGGTAACCAAATATGGTGCTCCTGACTTTGACTCCTATGTTCATTACACTCCCAAACCAATCAACCCTCTTTGTGATGAGGCCTATTGCTAGATTGATCTAATCACGCTAAACCAAGGACCTGACTCATAGTGTAAGGAGTCAACCCCCAGTGCTATAAAAATCTCCTAAGATGTACCAAAAGAAGGTCCACCTTCCCAACATGCACTTGAATCTACAAGTGAAGTTTGTCACAGATTGGACCTCCATTGTATAGGAAAACTTGTTAGAATGAGCATTCTTAAAAAGACATTGATTTTGTTTCTTTCATATTAGAAATAAAAGCTATATTCTAACAAGTTGACATGTTGTTACATGGAACACTACTACCCATGGGATCTTATTGTTAAAATCCTACACGGATAGATATGAGAGAGAAAATAAAATAAACACAAGATCGACACCAATGTTTGGCTGGGAAACCCTTAATGGGAAAAACAACATCTAGGATATATCTTCACTAACCTTAGCCAATCCAGACAAGTTGACCAACTCAGGCACTTTACAATGGAGACAATAAGTCACTTACATAGGCCTCCTTCACATGAATATGATGGGATAAAACCATGTGTCACCCTAAACCACCTACGATAAACCCACCTTGACTAGTCAATACTAACAAAAAAGATATAATGGCAAATACACACATTACACAGAGATTTTTCACCTGGAAACCCAAACCGGGAAAACCAGCATATATTAGATTCATACATTGTGTTACATTGTTTACAATACAATATACATATAGGAGCCAGCGACATCCAAAACTCTAACCCAATGACCTGGATTAGTCCAAAACCCTAATTCCTTAATCGGAAATAGAAAACCATCGGCAAAAACCATGTGCCAAAAAACCACCTAAATATCATGTGGTCCCGGAAATATGTCGTCCGGAACGAAAAAAAATTTCGGGAGCACTGCCCCCGAACCCCCGCACGGGGGGCTCCGCCCCCTTGCACCCCCCCTCTAACCCCTCTGCGCAGACGCTCAGACATTGCTACTCGTGCAAAGAATATAACACATACCCAACACCCCCTTTAAACTTGACTTGAGATAAACAACCTATCCTCATCTAAGTTTATATGGTTATTTAAGAATCATTACAACACCCCCCCTTAATTATCTCACCTAAAATTATCCTTAACCTTACATAAGTGACAACCAAATCAAGGCTATTTCTTCATGTCATTTCCATTATCATGATTGTTCCATCTATTGGCATTTGTGTGCTTCAGGTGATGTTCTACCTTGAACCTCACCATCTTCGTGCCCTTGCTAATCCAACTCAATATTTTCCTAAGGTCTATGTGATATCATATTCACTTAGGACTTCCAAGATCTAGGCCTCTAGTTGACTCTTTGGGCATATCAACATTTCCACCCACATTTTTGCTAAGAGAAGGCACAAAAAATGCACCCTAAAGATGACACACATGTGGCCAATAGATTTTGGCTCCTCCTCCATGAACATGCACAAAAAACACATGTCATGCTTGGCCAAACCACACATAAATTCTACACTTTGTGTGACCAACATATCTCCATTTCTGAATGAGGAAATTTATCCTCTTAAGCAGATTTGAGTTAGGCTTGTAAAGTAGTGGCTCCATGTATGGAATATACATCGACCAACACCATTAGAAACTCTTATTCCATGAGCAAGGGATACATTTTTTCTACTGAGTGAACATAAGTCTCTTTGCCGCTGGGTTTACAAATCACATGTATTCTCACTCACCTTATCAACATAACTGCTTCCTCGATGTTTCTCCTATTTGGTGAGCATGTGGTTGTGCTATAATCTCTCGATTTTATTATGCATCGGGCTTATATCTTCCATGCCTCATACATTTCTACTTGCATTATTGCACCATAGTCAACATTGCTAGTGTCTTCAAGTTAACTAATATGAATTATGCATAGATTCCACTCAACAGACAAGAAGTGTTTCCCACTCAATTATAAACCCATCTAGAGCCCACAAAAGAGAGCTTTTTTGGACCTCGTACAGTGCACAAGAGCACATCCTCCAAGACCTTCATTACCTCCACCTAAACCACACTCAACTAAAGTGTGGTCCACTTGGGTTTAATATTACATATATCTTCATTGTACTTGCATGGTTTTTGTGAATTTAACAACATGTAATTAATGATTAGTCTAGATCGATAGGTCACACACACACACACACACACTCATGTAAACATCGACGCTTCACAACATTAGTATGTAAGCTCAACCACAACATTCTCAATGGTATAATCATGGATAACATATCCACCACCAATGGATAGATCTGAACAAATATGGACTTCTTGTTGCATATCCATGGATGATATGTAGAGCCACTTACAGATCCATGTTTTTCCAACTCCTCAAAACTGTTGGATCTCATCCTCACATCGAGATCCAACTTCCTTACCCATTGGGGCTATCACAAACAACAATGAAAATCACTTCCACCACCTACTACCTGATCTCAATTGGAGTTTCACAAGCTCACAAGGGATCTACAACTCTACTTGTCAGTAACAACAAATCTTCATCTTTTTATGGGTTTTACTGTGGATCTAGAATCAATAGATTTACTTTTTGTTGATCCATTGTTTTTGCATCCATTTCTTATCAATAACACTAGATCTCTAACCACTCATTAGAGATCATGCTCCAAGCAGTAGGTCTAAAGATCCACACTTTTAGTCAGTTGTAAGAACATACATAAAAAATGATCTCCATGGCTCCTAGTACCATTGATCATATTTGTTAGAGAGTCCATGGTGTAACACCCTGTTTCCCCTAGTTTGTAAATATAACTATATTGGCCAAGAGACTATGGAAAACTCAATATGTGTGAATGTTTGATTTGATGGACCTTTGTATAAAAGGTCGATGAATGTAAATTATGTTATTTACTAGAAAATGGACAAGTGTTTCATGATTGCTATAAGGGGGGTGTGCTAAGAGAGACCATGAATGCTATGAAAGAGATGGTGAAGGGGAACATGAATGGTTGCGTTAACCTCCACCAGATCTATACTTTGTTGGATTTAATTTCTCAGGATCAGAACAACCCTCTGGCCCATGAATGAATTATAGTCAGGATGGTAGGAGGGAAGACCTCCTCAAGAGTTAATGATGGGATGGGGTAGACCGCCCATTTGTAAGGCTTCACGACACGAGGATTGGGAATTCGGGCCACACACAATCTTGTTGAGGAAGGAAAGAAATGAATACATGGTGGGCAGAGGAAGACTTCGAAGAGTGCAGATACCAAGGACTGAGCTCTCGAGTTTGAGGAAGAACTGTGAAAAGAGTGTTTTATGATTGCAGGAAATAGAGACTGAGTCGGGAGAAGGAGAATAAACTTCATCCCTATCTATGACTGAGTCGAGAGAAGCAGAGTAACCTTCATCCCTATATATGACTGAGTTGGGAGAAGGAGAGTAACCTTCGTCCCTATCTATTTCTGTGCCGGGAGAAGGAGAGTAATATTCGTCCCTAACTTTCGTTGAGCTGGAAGAAAAGATTCAATCTCAAAGCATCATGGTCTAGATCGGGGGTGGCCAATGGTAAATCCATTAGGAGTGTCTGAGCCTATGGTTGGGTGGAAATGGGCACCCCTTTCAACAGTCGCATCAAGTCTTTCAGTTCTGATAAGTGTTTTCATACTTTGTGTATTAAACTGAAATAATGGATGAATGCATGGGTTTATATATATGTATCTATAAATGGTTTCTATGTGAAATGGTCATGATATGTGTATGCATTCATCTCCTTGTGAACTTATGCTTATGACTGATAGTTTGTATGACCCAGCTTAGCCCTTGAGGCTTCTTGGGACATAATCTTATAGGACGGTCGAGATAGAAGATATCGTGTCAATCTGACCCTATCCATCTGAAGAGGATACCTCTTTTAGACTCCTTGCTGTGCGATCGAGATTTCATGCCCAAGTCCTTAACCATTTCATGATAAAATCTCAGGAAGGATAGTGAGGTTCAAGCCTTGAAAGGGGAGATCTCTTCGTTCGGAAGATGAGTGGACGAGATCCATTCAGCAGGATCCATATGACCAACATCTAGGAACCTTAGGCTAAGTGTTAAGAACCAAACATCAATATAGCATAGAAAAACCTCAGGAAAAGTACTCAACGCCTTGAAAAAGAGATAATTTTAGATAATAAGCCTCTTCGAGGGGGCAACCTCCTTTTACCCCACTTAAATGTTCAAGTACAAGA
>SNQJ01S0000012.1:784788-804066 GCA_010110895.2 Picea sitchensis | reverse complement strand
TACTTTCAACATTTCTTGCCACCTTAAATGCATTCTCCAATGATTTGGGTTCCCAAAGGCAAAACTCATGTTGAATGTTATCCTTTAAAGTTCCTATGAATACATCAATCAAGTGCTCATCTGGAATATCGGTTACCTTTATATTCAATCTTTGGAAGTTCTCAATGTGCTCGGTAATTGAACCCTTTGGGTGGCATGTTGGCCAAGTATCACTTTTGAACCTTGATTTTGAGGTGGTTCTGCTAGACAATATTTCTTCTGTTGTATCTCCCAAGTTTTGGCCCTTCTAGGTATGAAAATTTCTTTTATGTAGTTCTCTGATATTTCTTCTTTGCAATGCCACAAGTTTGATCAAAATTGGATGTGCCAAGTGGAATTTACGGTAACTTCCCCACAACTTGCCGAGTTTTGTCCTTTCCAGGAGATCTCACTTGTATAGCATGCCCCGCCCAAAATAATTGATATAAAATTTCTGAAACTCACACCAGAATTACTACAAACTGTCCATGATCCAATGAAACCAGTCCCACTCAATTTGGATACTCTAGGAAGAAGTTATGATAGTTTTACCTGGAACACCTTCTTGAGACTAGTCAGATACCCTATCTTACACAAGATGTATCTACAAATTTTAGATGAACCAGAAGCTGAACTTTTTACCATTGATACCTTTATAATTTTTGTAAATAGCCTCCAGAGTTCAGGGTCTGAAACGTTACAAAAAAAGTTTTATAGCAAAAATTCCGCAATGACTCAGTTTAGGATGATTCCAGAACCCTATCTTGTACATGATGTATCTCAAAAATTATAAGGCCTTAGGAGATGAATTTTGAACCCAATGTACCTTGATCTATATACTAAATATCCTCCAAGCCGTTCCTTTTGAAACGTTGTACAAAAAAAGTTATAGTGAAAATGCCAAGGTGTCTCAGATGTAGCAGCGAAACCCCAAGACCTTGAGCTTTGATACCATATGTTAAGAACCAAACATCAATATAGCATAGAAAAACCTCAGGAAAAGTACTCAATGCCTTGAAAAATAGATAATTTTAGATAATAAGCCTCTTCGAGGGGGCAACGTCCTTTTACCCCACTTAAATGTTCAAGTACAAGATGATTCAAACTGAAAATGTCTCCTTGGTATATATAGGAGACTAGGAGGTATAATTACAACTAATGGACTAAAGCCGACAAAAATAAAATAACATTACTAATCTAATATGCTCCAATTAAGGGGTAATGAGCCAATATTAGGGCTTAACACTAAGCCTAAGGGAGCTAAGTCCTCCTCGCTTCGAAGCTCCGAAAGTCCAGGACTTCAGAGTATTTACGACCTTACCAACCTTAAATTGGCTGAAGGTAACCAAGATATTCAGTTACTGGCAAGCTGACTGACAATGAATGGTTTCCCTAGTGGTTAGGTGAACCTATGTCACTGTCTAAACCGAGATCCAACTCCCCATCACAAAGTAGCATGAGCCACCGATCGAGAATTTTCAGAGGTCCCCTCAGCCATTAGATCTATAACGAGAAGACTTTGACAAATTTCTACATCAAGAGAATAGATATGCTATAGCCTCAAACTCCCCGAATGTCGAAGTTACGAAGTAAAGGAAAGCCGTAGATTTGGGGGAGATCATTAGGAGCCCCACCTACTGTCCGATCATCCCGAAGGAGGGACCTGCACATGGTACTTCAGAGAAGTCCTTCTTTAGGAGAACAGAGTGGTCGTGAAGCCAAAAATCCTGAAGGCCAGAGCCACAAAATAAATAGGACTGTAGATCTAGGGATCCTTCGGGTTCTTTCCTAGCCGTCGGATTTACAATGTAGTCAGCCTGACGTTGACCGCTTCGGGAGGATAGGGGTGTTGTAACGTCAAAATATCTGAAGCATGCAGTAACGAGATACGTCGATTCAGGGACACTTCAGGACTGTTCTTGACCGTCAAATATAGGTGGTGGTGAGCCCGGCGCTGATCAGCTCCAGGAGAATGAAGAAGTTTACCCCACGAAACCCCCGAACGCCGAAGTTACAAAGTAGCAGAGGCCGCTGAACCAAGGGTTACATGGACCTACCTTGGCCGTGAGATCGAAGGGCATGAAGATAATCAGTCCGGAGTGACATTGTGTAGTGACATCATCCATTGTGACATGGACCCAATTTTGATGTGCCACGTGTCACTCGGATTCGTGCATATCACATACCCTATAGACCCATTGGAATGTGACACGTGCCACCCCTGACCCCTTACATGTGTCAGCCCTTGGTATGAGCCCACCTACCCAAAGTGGTTGGTGAAGTGACTGGGAGTCCGAGACTTCAGATTCTGGAGGAATTGGGGTATAGTATTGTAGAGAGTCCAAAAGGCCCGAAGTGTTAGAGTCCATCCTAGCTGTTGGCATCGGGAGACACATGGCACCATGTCTTGTACTTCGGAGGTTTAACACACTGGAAGGAAGTAGGCGTAAAAGGTTGAAGACCCTGAAGTCACAAGGAGCCAGAGGAGATTTGAACTGTCCATAAACCGGGACACATGTCAGTATATTGTTAACTCCGGAGGAGAGCCACTCTAGAGGATTTGAAGCTTGGTGCTTTGAAAATCCCCAAAACCCGGAGTAACAGAGAGGATCTCAACTGTCCATCATTTGGGGACGCGTGGCGGGTGATCTGTTACTTAAGAGGATAGCCCCTTTGGAGAAAAGTGGAACAAGAACTCCCAAAGCCCCGATGCCCGGAGTTCACCCAAGCCGTCGATCTCAGAGGACATGTGTCAGAAGATCTGTCACTCTCAAGAAAGACTCGTTGCGATAGTTGAGAACTCTCAAAGGCCGAAGCGTCGGATCATCGTAACCGTTAGTAATGGAGGACGCATGTCAGGAGATCTGATACTCCAAAAGGATTTCACTCCTGAGATTTGTGTGCATGAAGACTCAAGAACTGCTGAAGCCCGAAGTCCTGAAGCGAATTGGAGTCATCGATTCTCCGCAGACACATGGCATCGGATTGTGAACTTTGAAGATTTGCCACTCCGGAGGATTCACGTGGTGGTTGTTCAGAATTTCCCGAAGCACCGTAGCCCGAAATTGTTGTGGGATGTTGATCTTAAAGGAGAAGTGTGCACCATTGATTAGCAAGGGGACACTTGGAAGACGGAAGCCCATTCCATTAGAAAGCCACTTCAGAGGATTTGTGGAGTGTGCATGCAGATTCAACCGAAGCCCGAATTTTCGAAGGAAGAGACTGGGCTGTAGATCTCAGTGAGGAATAAGGACCGTTGATCTTGTTTCTATGGTTCCAGAGGATTGTGCCTTCGGAAGAATTGGCCTCAACATAAGGCAAGAATGCCAGAAGAGCTTTGTCAAGCCATAACTTGCAACCCAAAGCTTGGATTTGAGCCTGGTAACAATCATTAGAACACTACGGGTAAGTAGAAGAGGATGAAGACCTCAGACATAGAATTTGAGATGTTAAGGAGAATGGAATTTTGATGCCCCATCTGAAGGAAAGATACTCAGGGGTTGGGTGTGTTAGAAATTAGTATCAGAGCATGGTTATAGCACTTGGCTTGCTTGGGCTCATGGACGAGTTGCGTAAAAACCATATTTTAAAGTACTTTAAGGGCGACTTCATGTCTTACCTCTTTCCTAAAGAGTCTGGTTAAACTTTTACTGAAGAAAAGAATGAAAACTTTCTGCTGTGTGTGTATTTAATAAATATGAACTGTGTGTTGTTCATGAACTAATAGACTGTTAGCTAACAACAAGTGTTTTGTTAGCACTCAAGCAGTCATTAAATAATGGGAAACTACAAGCATAAAGGATGGTGATGCACCATGAAGGGATGGATCCCACAATAGAGACGAAGAATCTGACGAGAGGAGGGCAGTGGAGACCCCTCTAGATCTAGATGAAACTGTAAGGAGCCTCATGGCTGAATTATGGAGTTGCAAGGCCGACATTGATAGAGTGATAAAGGAGCAAAAAAACAAACATAAATTAATCCAGTCTTGCTGCAAAGCTTATCCGATATACAGAGGCAGCTGCAGCATGGACTTGCAACTAGTCGTGTGGACAAATGACAAGAAGAGAAGTCAAAGTCCACCTGAGATACGAAAACGTGGTCCCATAAGTGGCCACACTACAAGGATTACCTCGAGGAAGGCCCAACTTAGAGGCAGGGGACACTCATCGGGATAATCCTCTAGAGAGGAAACTGGCAACTCCGAGGGATCTTCTAGTGGCAAAACTAGCTCACATTCTCAAAGGAAAGGAAATAAGAGAAAGCATTCCAAAAGTCACGATCCTGAAGAATTCAAGAAAGCCAAACCACCCTTTTTCGATGGAGAGATTGAAAAAGGGGAAGAGGCCGAAGCTTGGCTGCTTGGTTTAAAGAAGTACTTCAGAGTCCATGACTACTCTGAAAACTCGAAGGCTCAAATAGCCATATTCAACATGAAAGGAAAGGCTTCCATTTGGTGGGAAGACCTTAGGAATGTGAAAGGAATCCATGAGAAGGACTTATCATGGAAACAATTTAAGAAACACTTCAAGAAGAAGAGTAGTTCGGGATTCAAGAAGAAGGGATTTAAATCCTCAAGATCTAAGAACTATAGGAAGTGTTCTAGGATGAGCCTTCCTACCAAAAGTGTGTATCAATAGAATTTCCCCTCCCAGAGTGGAAATAAACCTTTTGGAGCAACCTCAGGAAAGATTGATAACCCAAAGAGAGAACCCTTGAAATTTTGGGGTTGTGGAGAAGAACATCTGCTGAGAGATTGCCCACAAAAACATCAGAACAATAGGAAAGTCTACAACATCCAAGAAGCTACCACAATAAATGATGTGGCTAGGAGCACGCAATGGATATATGCAGCCTTGGATAATAAACAAGTCGACCACCGAGCCTTAGTGGTGGAGATGGAAGGTATGATCGCCAACCGCCTAGTTTCTATTTTAATTGACCTTGTTACTAATTTGAGTTATGTGGCCCCTCAGACTGTTGATATGTGTAAACTACAACGAGTTAGACATGTTAAGCCATGGTTAGTACAACTAGCCACTGGAACCAAAAGGAAAGTAGCAGAGGTCATACCATCTTACCAATTCATTATGGATGGATTGCCCACCCAAGCAACCCTTAACATAATTCCCCTAGGGTCTTATGAACTGTTGATTGGAATGGACTGGTTAGCTGCTTATAAAACTAAGTTGGACTATTACTATAAAACTTTAGAATGTGTAAATGAAGAAGGGAGAAAAATAACCCTCCAAGGGATTCAGAAGCCTGTCTTAGTGAGACGAATATCAGCCCTTCAAATGAAAAAGTATTGCAGAAAGGGATGTCCCCTATATGCAATACATGTGTTGGAATCTGTTGAGGATGACAAACCAAACCTAGAGGACCACCCCATATTAGGAGAGTATAAAGACTTGTTTCCAAAAGAGGTACCGGGTCTACCTCTGAGAAGAGACATTGACTTCTCGATAGAACTTGCACCAAGAGCAGTGCCAATGCCTAGAATGCCCTATAGGATGAGTACACCAGAGCTAATTGAGATCAAACTACAACTAAAGGAGATGATGAACAAAGGCTACATTCGGCCCAGTGTGTCTCCATGAGGAGCACCAACCTTGTTTGTGAAAAAGAAATATGGCACACTCAGACTGTGCATAGACTATAGACAACTCAATAAGACAACCATAAAGAATAAGTATCCCTTGCCAAGAATCGATGACTTGTTCGACCAATTAGGGGGTGTTTCCATTTTATCAAAGATTGAATTCAGGTTTGGATACCATCAATTCCAAATCAAGGATGAATACATCCACAAAACAACCTCCAGGACAAGGTATGGTCACTATGAATTTGTGGTGGTGCCATTTGGATTAACCAATGCCCCACCACTTTTATGTGCTTGATGAATAATGTACTCAACAAATTCCTAGACAGATTTGTATTGGTTTTCATTGATGATATCCTAATCTACTCCAAGAACATGGAGGAGCATGAATAAAATCTTAGACTTGTACTTCAAGTACTAAGAGAGCATCAACTCTATGCTAAGTTTATAAAGTGTGACTTTTTCCAGAAGCAAGTCCATTACTTAGGCCATGTTATTTCTAAACAAGGAGTGCCAGTAGACCCTGACCAGTTCAAGTCTATCATGGAATGGCATACCCCAAAGGATGTATCTGATACCGGATCCTTTATGGGATTAATAGGATACTATAAAAGGTTTATCAAAGGATTTTCCAAGATTGGTTGTCCAATCACTGCCCTTCAGAAAAAGGGGGTTAAGTTCACTTGGACATCAGAATGTGAAGAAAGATTTCAGAAACTGAAATACCTTCTAACCCATGATAAAGATTATAGACCCTAATAATGACTTCCTCATGTGTACAAATGATCCAGGTGGATATCAATGGCCACCCACCTTTTCCAAATGGCTCAAAACAGTTTTCTGGCAATTTTGGCAATTTACTATTTTTAGCAGGATTTAACTTTCGGGGCCATTTTGAGGGCCCAAATTAAGGTTTTTCGAGATCGAGATTCTCAATGATAGCTAAAGGCATGATTGAGCCCCCAAAATGAATCTCCTCAATGATACCTTTCCAAAGAACTATCACACGCCTAAAACAGAGATCGTATGCAAAAGTTACAACCCCGGGAAGTTGATGTACTCACTTACCCAAACGGGGCCCACATGACTTTTGGTGCTTCATCTCCTAGGGTTAGTTTTTTGGATGTCTATGGTTTTTGGAATTCTTGCTTATTGTAAAAAGGCTTTCAGAGCCTCATTGTAATCATCTTCTTGTGAATGCGAGTAGCTGTCACATCTCTTCTTGGAGATACGCTGCCACCATTCTAGCGAGTCTTTCACTCTGTATTTTTACAGTCTCTGTACATTTCTTTCATTAATAGAAATCATGTATTACTGTATATCTGTGTTTATGGTTACATCTCTGATACATTTCTGTTATATTATTGAATATTTGCGATATCTCCGTGCATTTCTTTATTATATCTCCGATCTCATTTCGTGCCGAAAATAATCCGGATCAACAGATGCCTGCAAGGAAGGACTCGGAGGAGTCCTTATGCAAGAAGGACGTGTAATTTGCTATGAATCTAGAAAATTGAATGAGCATGAAATCAATTATGTGACCCATGATCTAGAGTTGGCTGCCATAGTGCATGCTTTAAAAATGTGGAGGCATTACCTCCTGGGTAGGAAATTTGTACTTATGACATACCATTGTGGGTTGAGGCACCTGTTTGATCAACCAAAACTCAAGGCCAGGCAAGCTAGGTGGATGGCTCTCCTTAGTGGGTTTGATTTCAAAATCAAACACATCAAAGGAAAGGGAAACAGGGTGGTCGATGCCCTTAGCAGAAGTATGAAAATGATTCACTTGGCAACGATAAGCACTTGTGAAACGGATGTCAGGGAGAGAGTTAGGAATGCATAAGGAATAGATGCATTTTTCAAGACTGTGACGTCATACCTAAAGCAAGAGCCCACAAAGCTAAAGTATGAAGGCTCTCAAATGCTTGATGAAGGCCTGCTGACCTACATAAACATATTGTATATTCCAAGTTGTGATGACTTGAAGAGGTTCATAATGGATGAACTACACAAGAGACCATATATTGGTCATCCAGGTTATCATAAAATGATCATGGCCACTAGGAAACAATTCTATTGGCCTAGATTGAAAAAGGACATAGCTGACTATCTAGCTAAGTGTCTAGAATGCCAACAAGTTAAGGCAGAACACCGACGCCCAACAAGGTTGTTACAACCTCTACCAATTCTAGAATGGAAATGGGAAACCATCTCCATGGATTTCATCACTGGATTACCAAAATCGGCCAAGTAGAATGATGCCATCATGGCAGTGGTGGAAAAATTGAGCAAGTCTGCTCACTTCGTCCCTGTCAAGTCAACTTGTAAGGCAATATATATTTCCAATATCTTCATGAAGGAGATATTCAGACTGCATGGCATGCCTAGGGATATTATATCTAATAGAGACACAAAATTTACTTCAAGCTTTTGGAAATCCTTAATGGTTGGTTGTGAGACTAAATTGTTGTTTAGCACATCCTATCACCCTCAAAATGATGGACAAACAGAAAGAGTAGACCATATATTAGAAGGCACGTTAAGGATGCATGTAATGCATCAACCTAAGAAGTGGGAAGACTACCTGCCATTGGTAGAATTTTCTTACAACAACGGTTATTAAGAGTCACTGAAGATGAGACCTTTTGAAGACCTCTATGGTAGACAGTGAAAGATTCTAATCAACTAGAGTAATCCAGTGGATAGAATTACAATAGGACCCGAGATGTTGAAAGAAAATGGAACAACAAGTGATTCAAATAAAACAAAATCTGAAAATTTCTCAGGATAGACAGAAGAGTTACGCCGACAGAAAGAGAACTCCCAGAGAGTTCAAGACATGAGACCATGTCTATCTCAAACTTAGGCCCAGAAAGAGTTCCCTAAGAATGGGAGCTTGTGCCAAGATGGCACCTCGGTATTGTGGACCGTTTGAAGTCTTGGATAGAGTGGGACCTGTAGCCTATAGGCTATCCCTCCCTCCCACAGTAAAGGCACATAATGTTTTCCATGTTTCATTATTGAAGAAATATGTACATGATTCTAATCATATAATTGACTGGTCTATGATCTAGGTGGAGCCGAAGGGATAATTCCTGCGAAAACCTCAATGCATACTAGACATGAGAGAAACCTCACTCAGGAACCGAATCATTGCACAGGTCAAGGTGCAGTGGAAACACTTTGGCCCAGATGAGGCTACGTGGGAAATGGAGGATGCCAGGAGACATGCATATTCATTTTTGTTTACTTCTATATATACAGAGCAAGTTGAAATATATAACATCGAGAACGATGTTCCTTTAAGGGGGAGGGGATTGTAACACCCTGTTTCCCCCAGTTTGTAAATATAACTATATTGGACAAGAGACTATGGAAAACTCAATATGTGTGAATGTTTGATTTTATGGACCTTTTTATAAAAGGTCGATGAATGTAAATTTTGTTATTTACTAGAAAATGGATAAGTGTTGCATGACTATTGGAAGGGGGGTGTGATAAGAGAGACCACGAATGATATGAAAGAGATGGTGAAGGGGACTAGGAATGGTTGCATTAATCTCCACCAGACCAATACTTTATTGGATTTAATTGCTTAGGATCAGGACAACCCTCTGACCTAGGAATGAATTACAGTCAGGCTGGTCGGTGGGAAGACCTCCTGAAGAGTTAATGAGAGGATGGGGCAGACCACGCATTTATAAGGCTTCTAGACCTAACCACGGACTGGGTATTCGAGCCACACACAATCTTGTTGAGGAAGGGAAGAAAGGAAGGCGTGGTGGGCAGAGGAAGACCTGGAAAGAGTGTAGAGACGAGGGACCGAGCTCTCGGGTTCGAGGAAGAACTGTGAAAAGAGTGTGTTTTGATCGCAGAAAATAGATATCGAGTCAGGAGATGGAGAATAAACTTCATCCCTATCTATGACTGAGTTGGGAGAAGGAGAGTAACCTTCGTCCCTATCTATTTCTGTGCCAGGAGAAGGAGAGTAACCTTCGTCCCTAACTTTCGTTGAGCCGGAAGAAAAGATTCAATCTCAAAGCATCGTGGTCTAGCTCGAGGGTGGTCAATGGTAAATCTGCTAGGAGTGACTGAGCCTATGGTTGGGTGGAAATGGGCACCCCTTTCAGGAGTCGCATCACGTCTTCTGGTTCTGATAAGTGTTTTCATACTTTGTGTATTGAATTGAAATAATGGAAGAATGCATGGGTTTATATATATGTATCTATAAATGGTTTGTGTGTGAAATGGTCATGACATGTGTATGCATTCACCAACTTGTGAACTTACGCTTATAAATGATAGTGTGTATGCCCCAACTTATCTTTTGAGGCTTCTTCAGACATAATCCTGTAGGACGATCGAGATAGGAGATATCATGTCAATCTGACCCTGTTCGTCTGAAGAGGATACCTCTTTCAGACTCCTTGTTGTGTGACTGAGATTTCATGCCCAAGTCCTTCACCATTTTATAGTAAAAGCTCAGGAAGGATAGGAAGGTTCAAGCCTTGAAAGGGGAGATCTCTTCATTTGGAAGATGAGCAGACGAGATCCATTCGGGAGGACCCATATGACCAACACCTAGGAACCTTAGGCTAAGCCTAAGGGAGCTAAGTCCTCCTGGCTTTGGAGCTCCGGAAGTCCAGGACTTCGGAGTATTGCTGACCTTACCAACCTTAAATTGGCCGAAGGTAAGCGAGATATTTGGTTACCGGCAAGCTGAACGACAATGAATGGTTTCCCTAATGGTTAGGTGAACCTATCTCACCGTCTAAACTGGGATGCAACTCCCCATTGCGAAGTAGCGCGAGCCACAGATCGAGAATGTTCAGAGGTCCCATCAGCCGTTGGATCTACAATGAGAAGACTTTGGCGAAGTTCTACTTCGGGAGAATAGAGATGCTATTGCCTCAAACTCCTTGAATGCCGAAGTTACGAAGTAAAGGAAAGTTGTAGATTTGAGGGAGATCGTTAGGAGCCTCGCTTACCGTCTGATCATCCCAGAGGAGGGACCCACACACAGTACTTCAGAGAAGTCCTGCTTCAGGAGAATGGAGTGGCAGTGAAGCCAAAAATCTTGAAGGCTAGAGCTGCGAAGTAACCAGGACCGTAGATCTAGGGATCCTTCAGGATCTTTCCTAGCCGTCGGATTTACAATGTAGTCATCCCGACGTTGACCACTTCGGGAGGACAGGGGTGCTATAACGTCAAAATCTCGGAATCCCAAAGTAACGAGAGCCATCGATTTGAGGACACTTCGAGACTTCTCTTGACCGTTAGATCTAGGCGGTGGTCAACCCGACGCTGACCAACTCCGGGAGAACGGTGAAGTTTACCCCATAAAACCCCCGAACGTCGAAGTTAAGAAGTAGAGGAGGCCACTGAACCAAGGGTTATGCGGACCTACCTTGGCCGTGAGATTGAAGGGCATAAAGGACGATCAGTCTGGAGTGACATGGTGTAGTGATGTCATCTAGGGTGACGTGGACCCAAGTTTGACGTGCCACATGTCACTCAGATTCGTGCATATTACATACCCTATAGACCCATTGGAATGTGACACGTGTCACCCTTGGCCCCTTACACGTGTCAACCCCTAGTACGAGCCCGTCTGCATGGCACCAGATCCTGTACTCTGGGGGTTTAACACATCGAAAGGAAGCATGCGTAAAAGGTTGAAGACCGAGCCAAAGGAGATCTGAACCGTCCATAAATCGGGACACTTGTCAGTATATCGTTAACTCTGGAGGATTTGAATCTTGGTGCTTTGAAAATCCCCGAAGCTCAGAGTAATGGAGAGGATCTCAACCATCCATTATTTGGGGACGCGTGGCGAGCAATCTGTTACTTTGGAGGATAGCCCCTTTGCAGAAAAGTGGAACAAGAACTCTCGAAGGCCCGAAGCTTGGAGTTCACCCGAGCCGTCGATCTCTGAGGACAGGTGTCAGGAGATCTGTCACTTCGGAGGAAGACTCGTTGCAAGAGTTGAGAATTGCCGAAGGCCGAAGTGCCAGAGTTCATCGTAACTATTAGTAGTGGAGGACACGTGTCAGGAGATCTGATACTCCAAAAGGATTTCACTCCGGAGATTTGCATGTGTGAAGACTTGGGAACTGCCGAAGGCCAGAGTCCTGAAGTGATTCGGAGCCATCGATTCTTCAAGGACACATGGCATCCGATTGTGAACTTCGAAGATTTTCCACTCCGGAGGATTCACGTGGTGGTTGTTCAGAATTTCCCAAAGCGCCAGAGCTTGAAATTGCCGTGGGACATTGATCTTAAAGGAGAAGAATGCACCGTTGATTAGCAAGGGGACAAGTGGAAGACATAAGTCCACTTCGTTAGAAAGCCACTTCGGGGGATTTGTAGAGTGTGCATGTAGATTTAGCCCAAATTTTCAAAGGAAGAGAGTAGGCTGTAGATCTCAGTGAGGAAGAAGGACCCTTGATCTTGTTTTTGTGGTTCTGGAGGATTGTGACTCTGGAATAATTGGCCACACCGTGAGGAAAGAACGCCTGAAGAGCTTTGGGAAGCCATAACTTGCAACCCAAAGCTCTGATTTGAGCCTGGTAGCAGTGATTAGAATGCTACAGGTAAGTAGAAGAGGATGAAGACCCCAGACAAATGATTTGAGATGTTAAGGAGAATGAAATTTTGATGCCCCATCCGAAGGAAAGATACTCAGGGGTCGGGTGTGTTACACATGCCTAATTGGGCTCTCATACCATGTTAACATTATTAATGGATAGAGACAAGAGGGAAAACAAAATAAACACAAGCTAAACACAAACATTTACCTAGGAAACCCTTAATTGGGAAAACCCACATCTAGGATATATCTTCATTAACCTTGACCAATTTGGCTAAGCCGTCCAACTCAAACACTTTATAATGGAGGAAATAAGCCACTTAAATAGGCTTACTTCACATGAATACAATGGGATTAAATAATGTGTCACCATAAACCACCTACGACAAACCCATCTTCTACTTAGTCAAGATTAACCTAACACCTATAAATAAGGAACATAGATTTCCAAGTTAAAGATGCATGGAGAAGTTGACCATGTAGTTTGAAGCCCATTCCTAAATTGATTTAGTTAGCATAAAGAAAAAAAACCATAAAAGATGTTGGGTCTTTTCATCTTTGTGTCAAAAAGGGCATTTGGGTTCGGTAACTCCAAGATACTTAAGGGACTAGCCATGAGAACAACTACACAGAAGCAAGGACCAAGCAAACATGGTCTTTTAGGGCTCAATGAAAGCCTTCCAAACTACATAAAGACGATACAACTAGCTGGGTTGTTTGGAAGTCTAGTTTTAAAATTATAGGTTATAGAACGTTTTTGGATTTGCTCAATTTCATTCCAAGTCACATGTGGGATATCGCAAGTCCAAACTACATAATCATATAACTACGATAACTAAAGTGTCTAAGAGGATACACAGTCATATAACTAGGATAACTAAAGTGTCGAAGAGGAGGTTTTTCTTATCCTAGTTTGAGAGTTCAACATTTTTACGTTTGTTTTTGAGATGATAATAAAATTTCCAACCATTAATGATTCTCTTCTAGACATTTCGGTACTATTTTAAATGATAATTGAAATATATACTTACAAAAAGCTTATTATATCTCTTCAAGGGAATATTACAATATTAAATTTGAGGTTTTTTTTTTTAAATTTAACTATGATAATTTTGATTTTATAAAAATTAATAATAATTTTATATTTTATGTAAACTTGCTATAGAGCTTTAATCGACACTCACTAACACCTCATGATGTGACAAATTTGTGTTTTGTGTAAATGATTTAAAACAGTACAATTTAAAATATTTAGGTATAATTAATTTCCATGAATATATTTCAGAGTAGTCTAAACATTCAGTTTTTTGAACATTTTTTGACTATGTTTTCCGATCAGTTTTTCCCAAAATCCGGTTAGAAATTTAGAAGAATTATTGGAATCACAGATATCAATTGCTAACATTGCACACTCTAGGTGGATTAGGGGTTTTCCAGGGCGTTGGATCCATCAATGCATTCAAAACTGCAATTTGAGCAATGGAAAATTTCAATTTCACCAACAATTACATCGCTAGATTCCAGTAATAATTTCCCAAAAAGTGAAATGTTTAGACTTGTCCATATATTTCAATGTAGCAGTGGCTAACACTTTGTTGTGGCTAACACTATGTTGTGACCAACCTTCTCTAGGAAAATTTAATTCTTATACCAAGGAAGCCACATTCAAATTCATAAGCAATCAATGACAAAATAAATGTCTTAAATGTATTATGACACCTATAATTCAACTTTAGATACAGATTCAGAGAATACATGCATCAAGTTTAAAAGTCCACAAAATTATACCATAACACATTTGTCAGTAGTTCTTATTTATTTATTTTTTAATTATAAAAATTAAAATTAAAATTTTCAAATAAAACACTCTTCTAACTTTTCTTAAAAGTTATATATATATATATATATATATATATATATATATATATATATACTGATGATGATGATGAACGTCCACTGAGACCACTTGGTCTATATGATCTTAAGACGGTAAGAGATTACTTCATTTTCTTTAAAATTGTATTTCTGTGCTAAAAAAACATCGAGAGAAGAGTTCCAAGATCACCATAGTTTTGGACTTAGGAGGTTAGGAATTAAAATTTTTATATAATTTTTGATAAAATTAAAATTGAAATTAAAATGTTTGAATAAGACACTTTTGTAACTTATTTGTTATAAATAATAGAAAGTTATACAAATAAAATGTTTTGATTTTTCCCACAGGTAAAAATAATTTATGCTTTAATTTTTCATACAGGAAAATTAATACGAAAAAAATACATCACGAGGATTGTATAGTCTAATTTCAATATCCATTTAATTTAGTCCATTGTTTCCCATGCTTTAATAAAATTTCCCATTTTTTTATTGCCTTTATTTTTTTCATGTGCGTTGGAGATGAAGCGTGTTCCAAATATCTAACACTCTTGCACTTCTCCAAAACCCAACAAACATAGCCCCTGTTCCAACATGAATTTGTCATGAAACAACATTGTATCACCAACCCACATAGGTAATCCCTATTATTCAAAGATCAGATATCCCCCATAAGGTCATCAAACATTTTTCCATATCAATGACTATTCTAGTTTCTTTACAAGATAACTCCATGATACCCTTGAATTTTTCAATGACCCTTCCGATACCTTTACAAAAGATCAAAATATCATCTACAAATAATAGATGTGTGATATTGCATGAAACTCCAATGGGAAACCCCTTTTACTACCATTTCTTTCTTCTTATTTTTTAAGTAGCCTACTTAAGCCTTTTGCTACTAAAACAAAGAGAAGGGGGGATAGGGGACATCCTTGTATAGGGCCCCTCCTTGATTTGAAGAAAGAGGTTGTTTCTCCATTTATTAAAACAAAAAATATATTGAGGAAAAGCAACTCATTATCCAAACAAAGAACCAATGACAAAAGCCTAAATGTATGAGAATAAGTCTAATCTAAAGCCAACTTACCATGTCATAAGCTTTGGATAGGTCTACTTTCATCCCCATTGATATTTGATTTATGACCTTTATTGAATGCATTCATTCTTGTGCTACCCCAATTGCTTCATTAATTTGTCTTCCCTCTCATAATTCCAAATTGTTCTCATGAGACTTGATTTGAGAGAGCTCTTTTCAATCTTTTAGAAATGACCTTTGAGATGATATTGTATATGCAATTGTATAAAGGGATGGGTCTAAATTTCTCAAAGGTTGTGGGATTATCTTATTTAGGAATCAATGCTAGGAAGGTTGTATTGAAGGTTCTTAGCATTTTTCCTTGAGTTCTTGTAGTCTCCACCACTCTTTGTAAATCCTCCTCTATAAATTCATAACAACCCAAGAAAAATTACACTAGTAGTCTAACAAGCTCAAGACTTTTGTCCTTTTGAAAACTCAACAAAGTCTGATATAGTTATTCTTTCCCAACCTCCTTTATTATGATCTCATTATCTTCCTCATAGATGAATCTAGGGAATGGTTGTGACAACCTAATTACCTAAGTTATTGTAGCATGAGTGTCTTCCTTGAAAAGGGAGGAAAAATGCTTTACACCTTCAAATGCCATGCCCCTAAAATTTGTAGCCTATGTACCATCTCCCTTATCTATTTTCCAAACAAAGTTTATATTCTTTCTATAGTTTGCATACCCATGAAAGAATTTTGTGTTTTCATCCCCAACCTGTAACCATATTGCCATGCTCTTAAGTCTCCATTCTTTTTCTTTTTCCGAAAGAATGTTCCTCCTTTTATCTTTTAGCGAATTTACTTTGATTTTTATTCCTTATTTATATACCCAAAGCCTTCACTATTGTTCACCACTGTAGATTACCTCCAAGGCTTGTTCTACTTCTCTGAGGAATCTATCATCTTTCATCTTTTTGTCCCCTTCCCGATTAGCAGTCGCCTTCTTTGCCTCTTTTAAGTTTTGGTGAAATTGAATTTGAATAGATTCTTGTAGATTACCATTTTAAGGTGTCCAAATAGCTTTGATTTTTCTCACAAAATCCTCCACCTTCATCCACTCTAGATTGAATTTGAAGGGGTTGGCAGGTTTCTCAATTGTAGGGGGCATTTCTAACACCATAGGATTCTCATTAGAGTCCCCCCCCAAGTGGTGACCCATTGTTTGATTGTTATGACTTCATTTAAGAAGGCTTCAATGATAAAAAACCTATTAAGCCTCTTAGAAATTATGGCTTCCTTGTCTCTCTTGTTTTTTTATAGGTTACAAAGCCTGAGGAAAACCCCTGAGTACTTCCCCTCATTTCGAGGATGGTACCCAGGGTAAACCATAGAATATTCAAGGCACAAGGTTGATCAACAACAAGGTTCAAATCCATTACAACAATATACTCATTAAGAGCTCAACATGTCACTTGTAGGAATTGAACCTGGGTGGGGAGGATAATAATCATTCCTCCCAACCACCCAATATAAACCCAATTGAAAAAATCCCGACTCTCTTGTCACCCCAAGTGGGAGATAGTTTAGAAGGTTCAATATCCAAAAGACTAGTTTTTTCCAATTTTTTAATGAAATAATCAAAGAGAGGATTTGGTTGAGCGGTCGGGCCCCATACTTCTATTGCTCCTAAGATGAAATTCAAGTCTCCCCCTATCACAACATATCCATTTTTTACACTATCTATTTTGAAAATTCTATTCCAATAGTCCACCCTATCCATGCAAGGGCCATAAACATTCAATACTATGATTCTTTCCCCATATCTAGAGAGAAAAAGGAGATCCCTAGACATGTAGGAGAGGCCCAAGAATTAGTGGGGGTGAAGAAGCATTTATTCCACCTGGTCACATTCCCACTTGACCTCCTAATGACATCTATAAAACAAAAGTCCCAATTACTTAATAGTTTAGAGAGTTCTTGAGTGATTCTCTCCCCAACTGACATTGTCTCTTGCAATAGAATAATAGAGGGTTTGATAATATCAATTAAACTCTTTACAACCAACATCTTTGAGGGGTGAGCCAACCTTTATAATTGAGGGTTAGAAAATTCATTTAGAACCCTTGACTGGGGGATTTTCTCTAAGAGCCCCAATTAAGGATAGTTGTTTCCCACACTTGACTTCAAAGAATGCTTGTTTTTGGGCCATAGACATGAAATATTTTCTACCCCTTTGATTGGATTTGGGTACTTTCTCTTTTAAAAAAATTAAGCCCCTTGCCACCTTTTGTGGAAAATAGAGAGTGCCTTTGCTTCTAAGTATTAAAATTTACTTGACCGGTTATAGGGGATTTGTGTCTCAGGTACTCTCTCCATCCAAAGTACAATCCATAGTAGGGTTTGTAGGAGTACCTTTTGGTGCTTGTATAACAACCAATTCCTCTACTATTCCAAGTATAAGTATGAGGGTTGGTGGTTGGGATTTTTTTATACCAAATAAACTGGGTAGAAAATCACTTAGGGATTCTGGTTCTTTAGACCGAACCTCATTTCCCTATGTCCCAAAAACAAAATTTTGTGAAGAAAGAATTGTATCATAGAATGAGATTGATGGGTCTTACTCGAATTTTTTTTGTCCTCCTTATTCTCATTGACCGGATCCAGGTTAGGTTCCTTGACTTGTGTAATGTTTGATTTTTGATCATTTGCTACCATAGGTCCTATTTGAAGACAACCCAAATTTGTTTAAACCCCTACATCCTCCTTCCTGCTCATAATATAGACTATTTCTATTTCTAATGTTTCCAATCCTCTTGGATGCTTCCATGGAGTCCAATTCTTTTGTATACTTGGGTAATTTCATTATGTAGCAAGGTTCCCATAACACTGGTAGTGTACACACCATAGTGGAATCCCTTCATAGTCCAGATTGAGATGGAAGATATTGTCTCTCCTTATGATATCCATCAATTATGCCAAACCTTTGCTTACTTCCAACCTTACCAAGATTCATGCCATGCCATAATATCTAAACTTTAAGAGAGATAAATCTACTTCTTAATAGGTACCTAAGGTGTTACCAATTTTTTCAGACACCTCTTTGGACCACACAATCAATGGAAACCCTAGGATACAAATGCATACCGGGAGAAATTCCACACTATCAACTTGGCATTAAACTCAATACACCATTTCTTCAAGAACAAGGATTGAGGTCTCCACTTCCAGTGCTGGTGCAAGATAGTTTTTGCTTATTCGGTCATCCTAAACACCCAAGCCAACCATCCTCTTACCAGAATCAGGGTACGTGGAGAGCCTAAGAATCAGGGTATGTGGAGAGCCCCCCCACTACTGATTAAAATTTTTTCTTAGTCCTATTCTTCAATTCCTCCAAACTCATTCTCTTCCCCAAAAAACATCCTACTAGTGCCTAGTCTCCCATCTCCATAACGTCGTTAAATTTTTTTTCCCACACAAGTTCAGGTTGATGGCTTCATTTGTCTTCTTGACACATGCATGTCTCTTTGGATTTCTAGAGCCCTCCTAAGTCTAATTCCTCACAACCTCCGAATCCAAGGATGGGCCACTACTCAAAAACTTCAAATCCAACATATTTCCAACAAAACCAAAACCAAAACCAAAAAAACTATCATGTTGACCAATATCACAATTGCAAAGGAAATCAAACTCATTACAGAACTCATTCAATGTGGTTACTGGTTCATACCTTGAGTTTGAAAAACCACCATCGTTGTTTGACTAAGTATACGAGATCGATGGATCTACAAGATTGGGGTCATTACTCCTTGAATGGGGAGAACTGAATTTGTATTTATGGTCCTTGGTTTGATTGTCCAAAGGATCCATCACCCCTTCCTCCATCTGTCTTAATATTTGGACACCCTATTCACTGAGCTCCTACACTAGCTCTGTTAAGAACCAAATATCAATATAGCATAGAAAAACCTCAGAATAAGTACTCAACGCCTTGAAAAAGAGAGAATTTTAGATAATAAGCCTCTTTGATGGGGCAACCTCCTTTTACCCCACATAAATGTTCAAGTACAAGATGATTCCAAATGAAAATGTCTCCTTGGTATATATAGGAGACTAGGAGGTATAATTACAACTAATGGAATAAAGCTGACATAAATAAAATAA
>SNQJ01S0000012.1:748681-784778 GCA_010110895.2 Picea sitchensis | reverse complement strand
TCTGGAATATCTGTTACCTTTATATTCAATCTTTGGAAGTTCTCAATGTGCTCGGTAACTGAACCCTTTTGCTTGAGATTTATCAATTGGCTAAAGAAGGTATTGCTCCTTGTATCCTCATAGTGTGCTATCATTTCTTCCATAAAAGTTTTCCAAGTGACGAGTGATTTGCGAGAACAAAGCCATCAGTACCATACAAATTGATTGGGTTCTAAATATAAAGAAGTAATTCATACCTTTTGTGTATGTGGCACATTATGTAGATCAAAGAATTACTCCATCTGAAGTATCCATGTGATTGGGTCCTTGCCATCAAACTTCCTCATATCGATCTTAGGAACGTGGTTGGTATTCAACTCAAAGTTGGAGTTTCTCCATTCTTGATTCACCTTCCTTGTGTCCTCATCATGAATTTCATGGGATACATTTTCACTTTCAGGTGTCCTCTCTATTAGGAATTTTTTCAATCCTTCCATGATCCCCCCTTTTAAACCATCCATCTTAGTATCCAACTTAGCTTCCATTGAATCCATCTTCTTTTGTAGTTCATTTATGTCCCTACGCATTTCTTCTCCTTCATCAAGAGTCCAAGTAGGATTGTCTGGAGGCTTATTTGGTGTAGAAGTTCCCTTTTTTGGTTGCATGTTTGCCAAGTATCACTTTAAACCTTGATTTTGAGGTGGTTCTGCTAGACAATCTTCCTTTTATTGTATCTCCAAAATTTCGGCCCTTCTGAGTATGAGATTTTATTTTTTGTAGGTCTTTGATATTTGTTCTCTTCAATTCCCCAGGTCTGATAAAAATTGGATGTGACAAGTGGAATTTACGATAACTTCTCCACAACTTGCTGATTTTTGGCCTTTCTAGAAGATCTCACTTGTATAGAGTTCCCCACACAACATAATTGATGTAAAATTTTGAAACTCGTACCAGAACTACTACAGGCTGTCTACTATCCAATGCAATTGGTCTCACTCAATTTGGATACTCTAGGAAGAATTTATGATTGTTTTACCCATAACACCTGCTTGAGACTAGTCAGATACCATATCTTCCACAGGGTGTATCTACAAATTTAAGATGACCCAGAAGCTGAAATTGCTACCACAGATACCTTACTAATTTTTGAGAGTATCCTCTGGAGTTCAGGGTCTGGAATGTTACAAAAAAAAATTATAGTGAAAATTCTGCAATGACTCAATTCAGGATGATTCCAGAACCCTATCTTAAAAAAGCTGTATCTCCGAAAGTATAAGGCCTCAGGAGCTGAAATTTTAACCCAACTTACCTTGATCCGTCTACTAAATATCCTCCAAGTGGTTCCTTCTAAATCATTGTATAAAAAAAGTTATAGAAAAAATTCCACGATGTCTCAGATGTAGTTGTGAAACCCCAAGACCTTGAGCTCTGATACCATATGTTAACAACCAAATATCAATATAGCATAGAAAAACCTCAGAATAAGTACTCAACGCCTTGAAAAAGAGATAATTTTAGTTAATAAGCCTCTTCGAGGGGGCAACCTCCTTTCACCCGACATAAATGTTCAAGTACAAGATGATTCCAAGTGTAAATGTCTCCTTTCTATATATATGAGACTAGGAGGTATAATTACAACTAATGGAATAAAGCCGACATAAATAAAATAACATTACTAATCTAATATGCCCCAATTAAGGGGTAATGAGCCAATATTAGGGCTTAAGAAGCTCACTCAAAATCTCCACAGTGGCCTCCTCTAGTCTTCTATACCTCGGATGGAGAAGCTTGTTAGTATCTTGCGCAACGTACCATTGAACTAAACCATGACTACACTAGATCCTTTGACCCTCCAAAGGATTATTATAGAAGTCCACAATTTCCTCCTCATAAGCCATCTCGTCTTTCACATAGCCTTTGCCAACCATCGACAAAGAAAAGTCCACTCTAGCTACTCCTACGATACCCTTTCTATTGCGAAAATCAAGGATACGTGATCCTAATGGACTGTGTAAATCACACGTGAAGACCACTATCAGAATCATTACAAAATGAATTTAGGAGTTTTTAAAATGTATTTGCAGTCACCTTGTCCCATCCACCCTTCCATGTTACCTTGGGTTCATCTATATTGGGTTTGATTATATGAAAAATTTCTTGACGTGTGAACATGTTCCATATAAACCACCTTGTTTTCCACTTGTTTGACTATTCATCATCCTAGTCGGGCATTGTTGTAAAGTTGAGTTGGGCCACAAGTCTTGTGTTAAGGATGCCAACTACAAGTATGAATAGTCATAACCTCGAATTAAATACGATTAGATTTTGATTATTGAAAATTACAAAACTCTTAAATGACTTTTCATGTGAGAATGAGACTAAGAGTGCCCTAAATTTCAACATAGTTGCATATGCTATGATTTGAATTTTTTCTAGTCACATTTTTCCGATCATTTTTGCTTAAAATATGGCAAAACATTTAGAAGAATTGTTGGAATTGTATAAATCAGCTATTTAGATTGTATAATCTAGGTACAATAAAGGTTTTTTAAGGAACTAGATCCATTTATACATTTGAAAATGCAATTTTACCATTGAAAAATTACAATTTGACCAAAAGTTTTATAGCTAGATTCCTATGATGATTGTGGAAAAAGGTCCAAATCATATAACATTTAGACTTCTTCTTTTTTAATATTATTTAGGATAAATGAATGTCACTCTAATTTTAAGAAATTTAAGTGGATTCAACTTTCACCTACACAATTTCGACATAGTAATTGCTTATTGTGATGCATGATGCATGATTTTGCAATGATTATATATGGCATATGTTTGAGTATGGTTTCTAATATTTGGCTCTCCATGTCAAAAGGATTACAATAGGCTTAGGCCACTTAGTTATAGAGAAACGAATGGGTTTGCCTTAGCATTTTCATTAATTAGTCGGGTTAGTTATGAAAATGTTTCTAAGAAGGTACTCATATCAATTTTTATAGACTCTTACAATCATAGTTTTTGTACAGTCTAGAGCACTGAATAATTTATTGTTTTGTTGTTGTTATCCAATACATGAAAAAACTTTCTTCTAAATGTTTCATGATTTAGGTGCCTGAGTTAAGATGTTATTGTCTTAGTGTCCTAGTTATTTTAGTTGGAACCAAATTAGGTTAGTAAACCTATGTTCACCTTCTAGGTTCTGTAGATTATATGGAATAAGTACATTTTTTTTTGAAGTGAATGCAAATTCTTGTAACTCAAGATTCCTTGCTAGTTCCAAATACTTTTCTAAGATAATTTATTTTATGTTGAGTCCCGTCATTCTTTATATATATATTTTAAAGGAAAATTTTAAAGAGTCCTTTTTCTTCTCTAAAATATTTAGATATGGGGTGGTGCAATTGTTTTTTTTTTGATAAGAATGGGTAGAGGAATTTATATTAAAAGGTGGACTAGCCACTGGTGCGTTTACAAAATGACTTTGCTTCACTGAGCGACTGCCAATATGGAGCTTATCAGTACTCCTGAATACACTAAACTTGAACCCTTACCTACAGAAGCTAACATTAAACCAACGATTATAGACATATTTAATGCCTTGACTTCTATACAAAATGTCAAGATGCTGAAGAAGATGTAGGCTCACTTCAGACAGAGTGACTGGATTAGTTTTTGGGATCCTGCTTCCACTCGTTGTTAAGCTGGGACATTTTCACTTCCATCTGACCTATTCTTTCCTCGAACTCTTTCTTTGGATTCTTGAGTTCTTGATGCAGCTTGCTTAGTTCTTTAGTGAATCCGAACTTTGTAGTGGTGATGTCTTGTTCCAGCTTCTCCATCCGTCTGCCTGCTTCTGAATCCAGATTCTCAAGAAGATCCAGTTGGAATTGTAACATTTGCTTCGGATTCTCCAACGCTGAGTCCATAGCCTTCAACCTTTCCTCTGTGCTTGGCTTGTTACTAGAGATTGCTGCCATTTCTTGATTCCTCCCCTTCTTCGTGCGACCTGATTCTTCAAAGATGATTTCGCAGGAAAGCTATGCGTAGGAATGACTTGAACCTGTGGTTGCGCCTATGATTTAAGCTCACCTTCCTTGGCCTTCATTATTTCGTCCTGATTTGCTAAATTTAAGAGGTATGGGCGAGGTGTTCCTCTGTCACCTCCCTGTCTGAGATCCGCTTGTGCTTGGTACCTTCCTTTGTCCCTTTCACCCAATGGCGTGGCCCTGAACTAACTAAGCTTGGGCGCTTTCTTTTTCGTCCTTTTCCCCTTCTCATCCACTTGCATATTGAGTGCGGGCTGTATCTCATGATTCACGATAGCTCCATGGTGGACAACGTTCCATTAAGATTCAAGTTTCCCGGTGCCAAGAGGGCGCCTTTGTTAGCTTCAACATCCGCTTTCTCATTCAGCTCTCTTAAAACATGGTATATCTCATATGAGATGAAGCACCTAAGAAGGAGATGGATTTTGTCCAATAGGTTGTTTAGTTTCACGCTTTGGGTTTTAGATCGGTGGATAATGGCTCTGATTACCAATATGGAGTCTCCTACTATGACCAGATTCTGGACCCCATGCTTGCTGGCTTGACGCAGTACCTGCCACAGTGCCATGGCTTCTGTGTTGTTGTTGGTATCAATACCTAAACCCAGGGCGTAGCTTATCATTGTTTCTGCATTGGGACTTTCAATTATCCCTCCTCCACCTGCTAGGCCCAGATTTCCTTTTGAGGCCCCGTCGAAGGACAGGATATAGGCCTTTCTCTCTGTTTTCCATTTGTCAAACTCCTGTTTTCCTTTCCTGATTTCCCAATCCTCTTGACTTGGGGGGATAGCTGTGATCCCATTCTGACTTTGAATTTTAAACTGATCCAACCAGAGCTCTTCTAATTCTTCTAGCTTCCCACTGTATTTTGATTGACATAAGTATGGGGCGCTTTCTCCGAATAGCGCTTGAATTTTGGCTACCACTATGGGTGCGCTCCTTTTCCTATCCCTGAAGATTCTGTTGTTTCTTTCCAGCCATAGATTCCATAGGATGAACTTTGGGAGGACTTTCCACAACGCAAAGGCATGATTTTTTGTTTTTGTTTCTGGAACGAGTATAAGGAATCCCAATGTTGGAGAAGACTTTTGGTGTCTTGAGGACGATTGATTTCAGTTTGAATTCAAATTGCCAACCTACAAACTTCTTTGGAATAGACATAGTTGAGGAGGAGGTGATCTGTAGTTTCTTCAGCCTGTTGACAAAGAGGACACCTGTAGGGGCCCTCCCAGCCTTTTCTTTGAAGGCTTTCCCCTGTTTGGATGTTATTGTGGGCAAGAGTCAAGATAAACATATCAATTTTAGGAATGGACTTGGACTGCCAAATAGATTTCCAGATGATCAGGTTAGGTGGGACGTTGGGAACATTTATAGTGAGTCGATAGTCATTAGCTGTGGTGTAGGGCTTGGCATTCTTTCCCCAGCCTCTTTCGTCCTTCCCTTTTTTTTTGAGGGGGGCTTTCCCCTGTAGACAGAGCTTAAGAGTGCTCCAGTCCCCTTCTAAATCCGGGGGTATGTTGCCCACTCCCCACCCTTGCCACGACTTGTACTTGTCATTTCCCCAAATTGAGATGTCGAAGAGAGTCTTTAAATTTTGGATTTCCATCCAGTCTTTGAAGCGCCGCAGATCCTGTCTCAGGTCTAGAGGAGGATCTCCTAAGATTGAATCTTGCCAGATTTTGATTTTCTTTCCATTCCTTGGCACCCAGGTGAGATGGGGATTGAAGTGGGGCATGGCCTTTTTGCAGAGGGTAAAGATAGGGGATCCTTCAGAATCCCTGCAAGGATATTCTATGCATCGTTCCCTTGATCCCCTAAAATATTTTTTCCAGAGTGCTACTTTGCTCCAGGATGGTTCACCAGTGATAATATTCCAGAGCAGCTTTGCCCCCAATGCCAAGTTCTGTATTCAAGTTTTTTTGAAGTTGAGTCCACCTTCCAAGAGAGGCTTAGAGGTTTCTTCCCAGTTTATCAGGTGCATTTTCCTGCCTGTTTGCTTTCCGCCTTCCCACAGGAAGCGTCTTTGCATTGCTTCAATTTTTTGTATTGTGAAGCCGGGGGCTAGAAGCAACGAGCTTTGATAGATGGGTATGCTGGCCAGAACTGACTTAATTAGGACAAATTTCCCTGCAAGATTTAGCCAGTTCGCCCCCCAGGTGGAAATTCTCTTCTTTAGTTTGTCAATTAGGTGGTTCCACTGTGAGGCTCTTGGGGTTGCTTTAAAAATAGGGATTCCCAGGTAATTAAAGGCCTCCCAGTTGGTGTGCCCTTCCATCCCTAGAATTCTGGTTATTCCCATAATTTCTTTAAGCGTGATATTCCAACCATAAATCTTTCTTTTTGCCTAACTTATTTCACTTCCTGAAACTGCAGCATAAGCATCTAGTTCCTCTTTAAACTTCTTTGTAATTATTGGGCTTGCACCACCTAACAATAGGGTGTCGTCCGCAAATTGAGCATGATTTATGTCTTTCAACCCTTGCGCTATTCTTAAACCTTGTAGATTGTTTTGAGTTTGGGAGTTTTCCAACTGATAGCTTAGGATAGAAGCTTGGATTGCATAGAGGAGGGGCGAGAGGGGGCACCCTTGCCTTAACCCTCTGGAGGCTTGAAAATTTTTTGTTACTCTTCTATTCACCATGGGGGCTATCCATGGTGAACCTATACTGGCTTTAATCCAGTTTACAAAAGACTGATCGAAACCAAACTTCCTCATTACTTCAAATAAAAACATGTGATTGACTCTATCAAAGGCATTGGCGAGATCAAGCTTTATAATCATACCTTTATCTTTCCTCCGAACGCTTGAATGAAGAGCCTCTTGAACTAGGATGATGTTGTCTGCAATGTGTCTGCCTTTGATGAAGCCTCCCTGGTTTTCTGGGATGATAAGAGGGAGGATTGTTTTCATTCTATTTTCTGTAATTTTGGTGAGGATTTTGTAGCTGGTGTTGCAGAGGGAAATTGGCCTAAAGCGGTTGAAGCTGAGTGCTCCTTTCTCCTTCGGGATAAGTGTCAGGAAGGCCGAGTTTGTGCTCCCTCCTATCTTGCTTCTCGATTGCGATTTCCTTGTCATTTTGGTGAGATCAGATTTGATTATCCCCCAACACTGTTGATAGAATCTTGCAGTGAAACTGTCCTGTCTTGGAGCCTTGTCCGGATACATTTGATCAAGTGCTTCCTTTATTTCCTACTGTGAAAATTCCTTCATTAGGCTAGAGTTGATGTCCTCCTTTATGATATTTGGAATGATGGAGAAGGGGTACCGATGGGGGTCAATGTATTCCCTTTGAATTTCTGAGTAGAGGGCTTCGAAGGTTTCAAAGGCTGCTTGTTTAATGCCTTCTGGATCTGAGATTGTAATATTTTGGGCCTGAATTTCTGTCACTACGTTATAATGCTTCCTTGCCTCCGTTTGCTTGTGGAAATAGCTAGTGTTTTTATCTCCTTCCTTCAGCCAAAGGCTTATGGATTTTTGCCTCCAATAACATTCTTCCTCCCTGTAGGCTTTGTGCCATTGTCTTTGGAGATGGGCTTCTTGTAGTAGATCCTCTTGTGTGATCTCTTTGTTTTCCAATTCTAGCTAGTGGTTCTCAAGTTGCTTTTGGGCGTCTTTGTGTGAGGTGGTTGGGTCTAATTGGCCTTTTGCCCAGGACTTTAGAGTGGTCTTTAGCCTTCGTAGATTCTCTTCCCAAACATAAAAAGTAGAGCCTTTGACCTTGCTTGCCCACGCGCTGGATACTAGACACAGAAAGTCTTTGTCTTGGATCCAGGACGGGTTGAATCTGAAAGGGATGGGTCCCTGGCCTTGATCGGTTTTAAACTCTAAGCAGACGGGCTTGTGGTCTGAAATGATGTGAGGGAGGATTTCTGAAGAGGCTATGAGCCCAAGAGTCAGGAAGGAGCTTTGGACGAGGAATCTGTCCAGCCTGGCAACTATATGCCCCAGTCCTACCCTTTTGTTGGTCCACGTATAGAGGCCTTTGACCGGTTTGATGTCTATTAGATCCCAGGCTGAGATTAGGTCTTCCACCCATTCTCTAGCTGGATCTCTTACTATAGTTCCCCCTTTTTTTTCCTCCTGGATCAGGGTTACATTTAGATCCCCTCCTAAAATGATATTTTCTAGATCATTTGTTTGTAAGAAGTCTTGGAGGGTTTCCCAACAGTTCTTTTTTTCTTCTATATGTTGCAGAACATAGATATTAAAGAGGCTTACCAGATTTCCGGAATCTTTGTGGAGGAGCTTGGTGTGAATCTAGTGCATGAAAGTGTCTGAGCTGATCAGTTCTATTTTGGTGGTGTTCCACAGGGTGCAGAGCCCTCCTGACGCGCCTCTGGCATTTTCAACTATTCCTTGGCTGTTTCTCCAAACGTTCATTGAAACTTTAAGAGAGTCTTATTGACTCATCTTGGTCTCCTGGAGGAGTAGGATGTCCGCTTTCGAGGCTTTGATGATATCTTTGAGAGCTTCCTCTTTCCTTTTGCTGTCGAGACCCCTATAGCTCCAGGAGATTAACTTCATTAATTACCTTGGGGGGGGGAGTGGCCTCCTTGGGAGGCTTTGGATAGCTTCCTTGTTTGTCGCACACTGATCAGTTGCTTGATGGTTGGCTGTGCACCTTTTAGGATGTCTTTGTAGGTTTCCTGATCTCTTTCTACTTTTTTGGATTTCCTGCCTCTTCCTGGTTTCTTTGGGGTGGCCCATGCTTCACTTGCTCCTTCCGAGCCGCTGCCGGATGAGATCTCCCCTTCCTCTGTGCCTTGAGTCATCCCAATCCTTTGAGGGGATTTGTTTTGCTCCTCTTCTTCTATTGTCTTTTGAGTTTCTCTGTCTTCAGGGGTTTGGGTACCTCTTGCTGCTTCCCCTTGGGCATCTTTGCTCGGCTCTTCTATCTCACCTCCAGTTTCCGGGGCCAGAGTATTGAAACTGTTAACCATCTCTTTGCTTCCTGGGTTCTTGTCTTGTGTTGGGGATGACTTTTCACTTCTTGGTCCTTTTGATTTTGGTTTTCCTTTCCAATCCTGTTGCCATCCTTCATCCCCTGCTTTCTCTATATGTAGGTTTTTTGGGCAATTCCATTGGAAATGGCTGTATTCATGGAATCCTCTACATTTGAATGAGAGTTGCTCATAATCAATCTTTTTAAAGTGATGCCAGTCCCCTACTTTTAGTTTTACCGCTTCCGACAAACCTACCTCCAGATCAACTTCCACACTGATCCTTGCACAGGAGTACTGGTATTTTGGGTCCACTCTATCGATGTAATGTCCCAATCCATTTTTGATAGCTTGGAGCGATGAAGAATTCCAGTAGTGTATTGGCAGGTTTGGGAGTCTTACCCAGACAGGGACATCTTTTGGCACTTCCGAGGCTGGATCGAAGCTAGGGGTCCAGTGATTCAGATAGAGCCCTTGTGTGCCCATGAAGTATGGCCCATTTCTGAAGATTAGATCTCTGTCCTCCTGAGAGATGAATTCGAAGATAAAATATCCTCTCCCAACTGCATAGCACGTTACACTATTTGTTATCAACGGTCTCCAGTTCCTTGAATCCAGTTGTCTGTTGTTCTGGATGAGGGCTAGAGACCCATGAACTGACCTACCAGGCCGCGATCCGAGAGGGACAGTGTGACCTTCATTGGTTGATCCGGGGGAAGGTCGATCTCCAGAATGACGTTTAGTTTCCTTACGAAGCTTGGGGGTTCTGAAGGAGGGAGCTTCTTGCTGCAAGCTGCGACTAGTTTACGAAAGGAGGAGGTTGGGGAGGGAGGGGGCGACGACTCCCCTCTGCCCTAGCTAGTCATGGAAGCGGCTAAAATCGAACCCTAAACTCAGAGTGAGAGCTATTTGCCTTCGCGTTTTCTCATCGCGTTTTAGTTGTCTAAGTTTGGGGTTGTTCAATTGTTACCCATAATAATTTCAAAATATTTAGTTAATTTGAATTTTGAATTTATGACTCAAGACCTCTCATCAATAACATACCTCAAATAAATGATTTAAACAACTAATCATATACATGTGTGTTTGCTTTTTTCTTTTCTTTTTTTTATCCAAAGGGGAAAAAACGTAAATTTTATTAAAGAAGAATAAAATTTACATTCTGAAGAATGCATGTAAAGACATGCATTTAGTCCTGAAAGTCTCACTTCTACCAAAACTGGTAAAAATATACAGATCCCAAAAGTAATAGCAACTTACTAGTCTTTCTGAAACAAAAAAGTCTAGATCAAATAGCCTGGAAAAACATAAAAATCTGCATCATATAGAAATAAACACTATGCAGAAATCTGGAGATGTCTCATGTTGACCCTTCCCAAAAATGATGATAGAATACAACCTGTCCATTTGTTGTCTTCAAACTATATACATAAAAGAGGAAAAATAACTTTAATCATTGAAAAACTGGTTGTTCCCTTTGATCTATAAAGGGTCTGTGATAGTGTTCATAGCTCTACCCTTCCAAGTACTCTATGATGTGCCTGTTGGTAGTACAACTGTCGTTACACCAAAACCCGTAGGTGATTGGTAAACTCACCATCGCCAGATTTCAAGGATACACGAGAGGCGATTAGTCCCTTGTCACGATACAAGTGGGGAGCACTAACTACTTGCAATTTCGTGCAACAATTCCCCCTCAGCGTGAGCTGAGTGTGTATAGAACTGGTGACCTCTAGCTCTGATACCATTTGTTGGTAGTATGGCTACCATTACACCAAAACCTGCAGGTGATTGGTAAACTTACCACCGCCAGATTTCAAGGATCCATGAGAGGCGATTAGTCCCTTGTCACGATACAAGCGGGGAGCGCTGACTACTTGCAATTTCATGCAACAGTGCCACTGCCTGTGAGCCATAATGGTGCACTCTTTAGATAGGGAGTCTGCTGCAACGTTCCTTTCCATGTAGATATGGTTGAATGCCAGGTTTGTAAATATTTTTGTAATTAAAAAGACTTCTTCAAGGATAGAATCAAGAATTATGTTATGACACTTTTGAGTTTTCCTCAACCAGTTGATGACCACCATTGAATCTCCAAAAATATGAAGGTTCAAGATCCATTTTTCCCCAACAAAAGTGAGCAAGAGATTTAAGGCCATAAGTTATGCATAATTGTTTGATCCTTTCCCCAAACCCCACTTTATCTTATAGAAATGTGATGAAGAGAGATGAAGGACTCCCCCTCCCCCACAATGGTCTCCATTGTCTTGGGATGCACTGTCGAAAAAATCCCAAGGTCTTATGATATTTATTTGTTCCTCCACTACCTGGGGGGTGGAAGATCTTTCTCTTGTGGAAAATGTGCAAGGATAGCTAGACTTTTGGTTGTAATTAAATCAGGAAGTGAGGCCTTTTCCTTGATTATAACAACATTTCTAGCAAGCCAAATTCCCCGATGAATGAGGAGGGGAAGTGCCTTGATATTTTTATTTCTATGGTCATGTACCTAAGACTTCCAGGCTTATTCTATAGAGGGCCCATGCTAGGAGCATGTTTGACCCAAAATGGATGTAACAACTTGCCAAGTTTCTATTGAAAAAGGGCATCCCATAAACAAATGTGGAGATGTTTCCTCATCCCCCTTGCAAAGAGGACACCACCCTGGCCCATCCAATCCCCTGAATTTCATCCTATCCCAAGTAGGGACCTTTTTCCTTAAGAGACACCACATGAAAAATCTTTCTTTAAGTGGGCATTTAGATTTCCAAATCCCCTTCCACCACCAGTCGGGGACTTGTTGAAGGAGATTGGTCATAAGGAAGCAATAACTCTCTTTTGGAGAGTATACCCCGAAAGGATTGTGTTGCCAGAGAAGTTCATCATCTTGATCGTTGATTTTGATATGGATTATCTTGAGGGCCCAAATGTAATCATTCCAAGGGTCTGAAAATTGCTTTTCCAAATTCAGAGCTTGAGCATTTTTCATCCCTTACTCCAAATCGAAGTTTGTTGCTCGTCAACAATTTGGTTCAGGTGAAAAAAACCTCTCTCATGCAGGTTTTCAATTAGATTATGGGGGAGTAAGTGTTGGTCGTTGCTTTCCACCCATGGATCCCTACCAAGTCTAACAGAGTTTCCTTTTCCCACCTTCCAGGCCAACCCTTGACTGATAACATAAAATGATTTTACTAGAGCTTTCCACATGATGGAACCAATTTGGTGGATTTTTTTTGTCCTTCTTATCCAATCCACCAATGATTCTGGATGTATATATTTTTGAGATACTACCTTTGACCATAAATTGTTGGAATCTATTAGTCTCCACCTGGTCTTAGCAACAAGAGTGGTGGAGAAGCTGTGAATATTTTTTAAGCCCCATCTCCCCAAAATCTTTGGCAATGCCAAATAATCCCATTTGATCCATGGCATCACACAACTCTCCTTCTGGCCACCCCAAAAAAATTTGAAACATAATTTCCTTATTTTCTCCAAAGTACCTTTTGGGATCCAGGCCATAGATAACCAGTAGACTGGAATAACCTCTAGGATAGATTTTACCAGGATCAACCTACCTGCTCTAGATAACCGTCTGAGGCTCCATGATTTTAACCAGTTCCAATCCGCTTTGGTGTAGAAATTTGGTTTTAGATGAAAACCCAAGTACTTTAAACCTTCATCAAGAGGATTTTCCACATAAGGTAAAATTTCTTTGTAAAAAAGAACTTCTTATGGATCCATTAGATGAGTAGAGAGGGTGGATTTTGTGATGTTTATTAACATGTCAGTAGCCTTGCTAAAAAGATGTAGAATGGAGATCAACTTTTCAACATTTCCCTTAAACCACTGTAGAAAATTAGTACATCATCAACAAACAACATGTGAGTGAGGGAAATAATATGGGTGAGAGGAATACCAACAAAGGATCTGCTAATTTTTGCTTCCAAGAGAGCCCTGCTTAGGCCCTCTGCCACCAGAAGGAAAAGTAGAGGGGATAAGGGGTATCCCTGCCAAAGTCCTCTCTTTGGTTGGAATAAAGGTGAGGTTGCTTTGTTTATGAGAAATACAAAGGAGATCAAGGAGATGCAACTCATGACCCAGTTTATAAAAGGAAGACCAAATCCCAGATGAGTGAGAAAAATTCTCATGAAAAGCCAGTTGACACAGTCATATGCCTTGGAGAGATAAATCTTTAGCACTGCCCCTTTTTGCTTCTGTGTCTTAATGCTATGCAAAGCTTCCTAGGCTACACTGACTGCTTCATGGATCTGTCTTCCTTCCAGGAAACCAAACTATTCTTGGGAGATTGAATTAGAGAGGGTGCCTTTTATTCTTCTGCTAATGATTTTTGCAATTATTTTGTAGATACAATTTCACAGTGAAATCATTCTATAATCATCTAGGATGTCATGGGCATCTTGTTTTGGAATTAAATCTATAAAGGTGGCATTAAAAGGGGGATGGATAAAACCATCGACTCTTGATTCTTCGATAACTTTGAGGATATCCGAGCTTATGAGGTCATAAACACCTACAAAGAAGTCCATAGACCACCCATTTGGACCCATAATTTTATCTTTTTGGAAACTATGTAGTACTTCTTTTAATTCTGCTTCAGATACCTCTGCCATTAGTTCTGCGTTTTCTTCTTCTTCAACAAAGTGGCAGAACAAAAGTGCCATCTGTAAAACAACATCAATGTAAACTCTTCTATCTGTTGAGTACAATGATTTGAAGTGGTTTGAGCCCAACCTAGCCATATCTTCAAAAGAGGATAAGAGTCTACCATATTGATCTTTGATGTCCCATATAGTATTTTTCGATTTCCTACCTTTTACATAATCTTGGAAGAATTTTGTATTCTCATCCCCACTGTGCAACCAAAGTGCCTGAATTTTTTGTTTCCATTCTTCTTCTTTAGCTTGTAGAAGCTCTCTTAGAATTTTCTCCAAGGATAATAGTGACTCTTTTTGGTGCTGAATTGGCAAAACCCCCTTTGTCAGAGTCATAAAGGGATTGTAGAGCAACTTCTATGTGAACTAAGTCTTGTTCTATTTGCTGCTTTTTCCTTTTGGCCCAGGATTTTGTAGCTATTTTTAGTTCTTTTAAATTCCTTGCAAAATGAATGACTGCCCTCTCTGAAAGACCAATGGGCGTCCAAAATTCATTTACCAGCTTTAGGAAATTCCCATCTTTAAGCCAAGCATAATTAAACTTAAAACAACTTGCTCGTTTTCTAGTAGCTCCTGCTAATTCTAGGAAAATTGGATAATGATCAGATTCCCCTCCTGATCCAATCCATTGTCTGAAGATAAAATTTTCTTCCACCAACAAGCTTGAGATCAAAAAATGATCCAACCTCTTTGCGATATGATCATCTCCCAATATCTTATTTCTCCAAGTAGGATCGAGCCTAATAGGTGCAATGTCAATTAACCCTGTTGTTGACGATTGAAAACATCAACATAATTTCGCCCGCAAAGTGTTGCTAAAGCCTACTATTATATAAGACTAAATAATGCTAGTACGTGGGACCCCCTTGAACTTTTGAAAGATCAGGTCTGTTCATTTTCAATGTTATGATGATGTGCTACAAGAGTTTCATGGTTGATGAGAGTATGGTTGTCATTAATTAAGCTTTGGGATGTTGTTCCTGCATGATACTACAATCACTAATCATTATGGTATTTGTTCTTCTCATGCCTGCACAACAAATGTTAGTAAATAATGCAGAAGGGCACTTTGAGGAAAAACAAAATACGATATCTAAGGAAAAAAAAGGAAAAAACCTAGCTCTACGATACTATATAAATGAAATACTTGTTGATAGTGGTTAAGTCCTAACTAACAAGAAAATGGAAATTTAAAAATGTTAAATTTGATATGCATATTGTGGAAGTTTTGGTGGCGCATTCTTGGCAAGGGATAATACATTGGCTATGCATTGATTGATGCAATCAGTAGCCGATATGCATATGTTATAAACCTTGGTGGCTTATAGAAGTAATGACTTTGCCATTTTTTATGGTGGTTGTGCTATTGGTGATGGTTTTGTTGTATAGTGGTCAAGCGATTCATTTGAATTATAACATGGGTGGCACATGTGGCAAGGTAACGACGCAAATGGTTGAGTGTGGAACTTGGATTATGCTATGGTTTAATGTGTTGATATTCTCGATGTATTGGTTTATTAATGGTGTTAATGGGGGCTCATTGGTATGTACTATGGAGTAAATGTGATATGGGTGGAGGCGACGTGAATTTACTGCACGTCACCTTTACCCTTCCCGTTGGCTGCCACCCTAATCAGTCTGTTGTGTTCACGCTCCGGATTTTCAGCAAGGTGAAACCGCTCAGCCACTTCTCGTCTTAAGGTTTTTGATTGACAGGTATGTCTCTTTTAGCCATTCTTTACTTCACTTTGGTTATGAAATGTTTTTGGCTTAGTTATATGGGTTTGTGTTGTCTTGAGTGTTGCAACTGTGTGGTTTCGGCTTTGAATGGAAAATCGATGGTTTTGCGTATAATTTTTGTGAGTTCATCAAAGTTGGTGGTCTTCCTGGGTGATAGATTTTGTTCCCACTATGTTTTGTTAAAGGTTAAAAAAAAAAAAAAAACTGACTGAATGATTGTCTTCGCGGTTCCTGGGTTTAACTAGAACCATGTTCAACTCTGTCAAGGAAATGCCTCCCGTTCACAAGCATCATGGTCCTCCTTGAGTGCGTGCCTTTAGCCCCGAAGTTCCACCATAGTCGGTGCTCCCCTCCCTTCTGCGATGGCTACTGTGCAAACCCTTAAACCCTCCAGACTGGAGTTGCATAAGAAGTTTGTTGAGCATGTTAATATTATTGTGGCCTATTACTTCGAATGCGGGCTCACCCGTTATTCATATAGCAGTTGTGTTAGTAGGGATTTTCATCAATACCTATGTGATAATGGCGCGAGACTCACATTGCCAATTGCACTTCTAAAGGTTCACAGTCGCCAGCCTATTGTCAAAGAATCTGTTTTTTTTTTATGGAAGGGCCTCTGTCGTTTTCATTTTGGTTCGTGGGTATACACAGTTATCACACTTGTTTGGTCGATTGTTTTCCCTTACCACGGTGCCAAATTTTTGGTTATTATATAGCCGCTCGAATGGTGCTTATGATGTTTGGATAATGGTTGGCATTGGTCACAAGGGTTTGGTGTTGTTCACACATGTCACGTCCTGTAGATGATGTTTTGAGAATTAGAAGATTGGATTGGATATTTCTACTGCATCTTTTGTCATTGGTAGAATAGACTTGAATGTGTGCAGCCTGGTCACTCATAGGCGACTTAATAAATAACCTAGAATGAGGTTTTGAGTTATGTCATGGCCATATGTTGCTGTGTGGTTATTGGAAATATTACACCGTGGGATTCTCTCAGTTGTGCACCGCGTATATATGGATGGCTTGTTTTTATGCCCAATGATACCCCCTGAATTCTAAGTGCATTTGTTTTTTTGCAAATTGATCACTGTTGATGACAATTGTGTGGGATGTTTGGATCGATTTTAAGTCACACTGAGATACTTGTTTTTTACAGTGGCATGATTAAATGGCTTCAGAAATTTACTTTTGCGTAGCCTGTGTCTAAATGATGACTGTCAGTTGTATAGTCAATTGCTTTTTCAAGCATGGCATGCGAAGTTTGATTATTTTGTTTTTTTTCACTGCATATATATGTGGGAACGAATATGAGTATAGATCTTGATTGATTCAATTACAAGAATAGTGTCTTCATTATTATTCTGGAAGCACGACTGTTAATGTAGATTGAAGAAATGTATGGCAGTGGTGGAGGTTAATGATTACAGATTAGGAATGAGTGTAATTGTTGATTGTCATAAAAAGTAGAATATACAAATAAAAGGAACAAAACCTCTACCAATGTGTGAAACACTTCTGTTGTAATGGCACTGTATTGGATATTAATGGACAATGGAATTAGGAAAATACATAGGAATTTTACTCAGTCATCTGATTGTTGGTTGATGCATATGGTTCTTATTGCAACTTATGATTGGATTGCTTGATTAATCTCATGAACAGTAACCATGTCCCCCCCCATTATCTCATTTTATGTTAATTACAACCTCCTCACTTATCCCATATTCATTTTGTTCACCCCCTTTTCTGATATTGATCACAACTAAGAAAATTTCTGTGTCAAGTGGATGAAGTGGCAGTGTCCTAAGTGAACTGCGGTAAAAGTTTTTTGGGTTGATTTACAATTGATTGTTGTTGTCATTGAGCAGTGACCATTTCTTCTCCCCTTCATGATATCATATTTTCTCTCAATACCAACCCTTCATATATCCCAGAACATTGTTTCACCCCCCTGTTCGTTGATTGACGTAGAACAATTTGTATGGATTGGATTGCATGAGCCTGTTACATTCTGAGCCAAATCTATTTCGTATTTTTAAGGAGTTGTCATGCATGGTTATTTAAAAAGACTATTTTCTAATTGTTAACATATGCAGGATGAGTTTTTTTAGTCGGGGAAGCCATGGTTGAGAAAACAGAGGTAGAGGTAGCTGGAACCGAGGCCCAAGAAGGCCTAGGTTCTCTATACATTTTGATGCTGATTCAGAAGAGCTTGGCCAATTTTTCCATGTTGGATTCTTTAATTGGATTGGACACAGAATATTCCAATCGAGGCCTAAAAGGCCTCCATTCCAATCCCCTCAAGCCCCCATTATCCCTGTGCCTCCTCATGTCTCTTTACAGCCTAAAGTCCCGAAAAATGATGGGTGGTAGGAGATTGTCCACCCGATAGTCTTACAACACCATGGCTGGCCAAACTTAACTTTGCTTGCTCCTCCACCTTTAAACTCCATTGTCCAGGCTGCCCCTAACCACTTGCCAATGCAATCTTCCCATGCCAGCAAGAGATCGAAGACTGAAGCCCATCATGCATTGGATAAAGGAAAAGCCACTGCTGCCCCTTCCTCACCCTCCAATGACTCTGACAAATCCGTGTCTTCACGGATGCATTTGAGGGATGATTGTTCCCATGTGATCAGTGAGATAAATCCTAAAGGCTTTTCCCAACTCAAGGCAAATTCAGGGAAATCAGGAGGTGGCAACAACAACCAAGGAAAGGTTGCTTCACAGACTGGAAAATATGGTTTTTAAATTTTATGTTAATTATTGTTTTATGATAGTGGACTCCATGGATTTTGGACAACATGTTTTATTTTGGATATATGAGTATTAGTTTGAAATATTTTCAAGTTTTATGAGCTAAAATTGTCAAAGGAAAATATGTTTTAAAGGGAGGCACAAGGGGTGTGTTTGCTTAACAAATGGATTATGTTATGATGTGATGATTGTTATCACTAAAGGAGTCACAAGGGGGTCCCACCTATTAGTTATTATTTAATTATGACCATATTATGATTATTACTTTTCTCCCCCCCTTTAACTAAAGTTAGTTAAAGTCTTATGTTAGCTTAACTAATAAGTTAGTTCAACTACTCTAACCAATTCTAAATTGTTAAAAGCCGAACTAAGGGGAGGAACAAGAGGGGGGATAGAGGCACACAACATGCTAAGGTTTGCTCTTGAGCTTATATTGAGATAATTCAGTTTTCATTCATTCATATGTTCATCACAACCTAATTCTCTTTTGTGATAGCAGGGTCTTATTATAGACAACAATATTCAGGGCTGAATCAAATTATTGAGACACTTGTTTTTCAGAGGTGTTGATCTATCTTTGATAGTCTATGTAGACTTGTCTGTTTATGAATTAATTTTCATGACTGATAGAGGCTATTGTGTAGAGTCGAGTGGGCAGCAATCTGTGGCAAGCTGATCCAGTTTTTAGAGTTCAGTTTTGGTTTTCTGTCAGAGGTCCTTTTGTATGTTCCATCAGGGATTTCTAAGTTTGACTTTGGTCCAAGATTTCTGTGTGAAGTTTTGTAAAGATAATGGCTCTTTGGTTAATTGCAATGAAATAAAGGATTGCTTTATGTCTCATATGTCTTGAGTATCATCTTGGTGTCTTTACTTCCGTTCTCACATTTATTTCAACAACTGACATATTCAGAAAAATACATAAAAAGTGAATTTCCAGCAAGCTTTTGTTGATAAAAGACTAGCCTAAGCACTTGTAATTGATACTTGTGAGTTAGGATATATATTTTTGTTGGCTATAAACATAAGGTGATATTCCCGTCTACTTTACTTTAGCCAAGTAAAGTCTGAAAATGCTTGAGTAAGATCAATTCATATCTTTTCCTCAACACCTTCTTTATCCAACTTGTGCACAAAGAAATAAAACAGAGAATCCACCTGATACCTTTGACCCCAGGATTCAACTGCCTCTATTGATAAATTTAGATCTCCACCCAAGATAAGAAAGGTATCTTTCATAAAAGATTTTTCTAGGAGGGCGTTCTAGAACTGAGGACGATCTTCAGAAGGCCCATAAATGTTTATAACTGTAAAATATATCCCCAACTCTTCAACGAAGACATTCATACCTTATCATGTGGTGAAACCCCAAGAGTTTTCAAGCTTAATCATTTTTGGGTTCCAACCCATTTCCAGACCTCCCGATCGTCCATAAGCATCCAAACTAAAGAAAGACCGACCTTTTAGAATCCTTTCCAACCCCTAAACTACCACTGCTTCTTCTCCAAGTGTTTCTTGTAGAAAAACAACATCAGGTTGCGAAAGCTCCAACAAACTTTGGAGGGCGAGACGCTTTGAGGGGCTTGCCAACCCCCGACAGTTCAAGGAGATCAATTTCATTTGGCAACCCCTTCTAGGGGTGACATTGCTCTAGGTGCCTCGGTGATAGAGAGTTGTCGGCCAACTACCACATCAATGGATGCTCGAGATTGAGTTTTTGATAAGAAAGATTTTCTTCCCCTCCCTTTTGAGAAGAAACCAGTGAGGGGTTTGACCCCAGTCCCGAAAGGGGAGGGATCGAACGGTTTGAAGAGGGTACCGAACAAAACCTCAAGTTGTAGAAAATGGACTCTTCATCTGAAAGCAAACACGAGTCTTGACTTTGGGAAAGGGGCAGAGGCTTAGGGGGAGATGAAAAATGAGAAAAAGAAATACATGAAAGAGGAGGGCCCGGGGAAAAAGGCATGGGGTTTTCCAAAGCTAAGAGAAGGGAGGGGAGTTTTTTTAACTTATTTGAATCCACAAAATTATGGGAGAAAGACTGTAAAAAATTAAAGTTTTTAGAGAAAGGAGAGAGTGGGGGCATACCCAGATGAGCATCAACACCCTTTTTGAGTTGGATCTCAAGATTTGAAGGGAGCACTTCCTGATCTTGTCACTTTCCCTCGTCCTTTGACAAAAGAGAAGTGGAGTCCCTTTTCCCCTGGTGGGAAAAATCCACAGAATTTTTCACCGACGCCTCTCTCTAGGCCCGATACATGGCCCATGACTGTGGTGGGGGTGACACCAGACCTTGAAAGGAGCAGAAAGAAAAGGGTGACCTTGGCAAGAGCTCTGCTTTTGAAAGGCTCAATGCTTCAATGGAAGAAAGACAACTGCGGCCCTATGCCCATGCTTGTGACATCTATGGCATTTGAAGGGAATGCCCTCATAATCAAGAGGCTACCTCAATATTAATCCATCATGAATGAGCTCTAGAGTATCTGATAGGCCCTTTCTAATATTTAGGGAAACTAAGATCCGAGCCACCGTCATTTTTCCAGATGAAGAAACAAACATATCCATGTTCATGAAGGTACCAAGGGTATTTCCAATTTTTCAAAACATTTCCAGCTCCAACATTTCATCGATAGTCCAAGCAAATGCACCCAAATTGGTAGTTTGTCGATCTGCTCACGATTTTCATCAAAGAAAGGGGTCCACCTTTTCAGTAGAAGAGGTGTTGAATCCAGACACCAAGGTTCACCAAGGATCCTGCTTACATCCATGAATGATTGAAATTTGAACATAAACCATCCTTTTTCTAGAGTATGAACAGGTGGTAATTTAATACCCAAGTCCTTCCATGATAAGGAGAACCGATATGATAGAAGCTCTAGGCTAACATGTCGGCCAGTTTCATGACCCACCATCACCTTCTCTGCAAGTTCAGGAACTTATGGGATCATGACGTTGTCTCCAAGGGCTAAGGAGTGAGGATGAGGGACCAAAGAAACGTTTGGTTGTGATTTCTTTCATTTTAGGGCTGAGGGATCTCCATCAAAAACCTCCGAGTTAGAACGATCAGGGTTTAACCTTTTGGACTAGAGAGGAGGAGAGGAACGAGGGGGCGAGTCCCACTTAGGGGTGCAAGGGGAAGAAGGAAGGGCAAAAATATCATTCAAGTCCAAAGAGGAGGGAAAGCTCGGATTCAGAAGGGATGGAGAAGAAAAAAGTGGTTGAAGTCCAGGTAAGGGACTTACCAGGCTGGGAAGAGAAAGAAAGGCCCCAAGCTTTTCCGGATGACTAAGGAAAGAAAAGTGCCTGAGAGCCTGGTTCTCATCGAGCCCTAGCGAAAAAAAAAGGGAAAGGTTCCTTGGAGACAAGAGAAGGAAAAAAACTCCATGAATCTAAGGGGGCTTCTGAAGGGTTTGGGGAAAAATCCACCCAAAGCATTGGATCAACATCTAAAGCTGTTGGCAAATATTTAACAGACAACGAATGCTTGTCATTGATGGCAAGTACAACAATGAATATGGCATAAGTATAGAAAGTATGTAATAGATGGGCATTATGAGAAGACGTTGCCGAGAAGATTCGAATAAGATCAGAAGAGATAGTGCAGAGGATTGTTGGCAAGAATAGCGATGGCAAAGATCAACATGATCAACAACGTAGTGATAATGGGGGAGGAGCAGCAACAATGATCGTTGGATCAACAATTCAGAATTCTCGATGACTGTCAGATCTCAATGTAGACAAGAAGAGTGCGCAGATATGGAGGATAGATCTCGGGCATTAGATCCGAGCGCGAGGATTGACCATCATAGGATCCAGGAGAATCTGCATGATCTTTAAAAGTGCAAGGTGAAGCGAGTTTGCGAAATCTTGAAATCCCGATGCGGACACAATGAAGACTTACGAAATCATGAAAAGATCTTGACTGTAAATACACCAAAAGATGTGGACTGTTGATCTAAGCTCCATTTCAGAGTTTCGCCTATCGCGACTTGGAGTGATAAGAACCTCCATCGAAGGAATCGCGAGATGCGAATTCACAATAAAATCTGGATCATAGATTCATCGAGATCGTGGACCATTGATCTAAGCTCCATTTTGGAGTTTTGCCTATCACAACTTGGAGTGACAAGAACCTCCATCGAAGGAATCACGAGATGTGAATTCACAATGAGATATGGACCGTAGATTCATTGAGATCGTGGACCGTTGATCCCACGCCATTTCAGAGTTTCGTGAATCGCGACTTGGAGATGCAAGAAACATAACCACCGAAATCGCGATTTAATCGCAGCTGTCAGATCAAGATGTGATCTGGACCATTGATCCGACTCCTTTTCGGAGTTTCGTGAATCGCGACTTGGAGAGGAAAGAAACATAACCACAAGAATGCTGAAATCGTGATATGCGAAATCGTGATATGATCTGAGCCATTGAATTAAGATCAAATCTGGACCATCGAATCATAGGACAAGTCGTTGACTTGGAGTCAATAGAGCATGGTGTGGAAACTCGCGAGATGCGAGATCAAGATAAGATCTGGACCGTTGGATCTATGGAGATATCAACCGTTGATCAGACTCGATGAAGTTTATAAACTCGTGAAATATGAAGCGCCTTTTGGCATAGCCTATGGTCATCACCGGTGGTCACGAGAAGGGAAGGAGTCAGTTCAGAAAAGCTCTGTATCAGAGTTTCAGAGATCGCGACATGAAGTGTCGAGACACTTGGCCACAGGAATGCCGAAATGCCAAAACTCGATTTAAAGGCAAGATTAATAAAGTTCATCCAATGGTGTAGATAAACGTGAATATGATCGGAGGGATACTATTCCATCTCATAGTTAATTGATCAGTTACAAATCAGTTAGCTAAATTGAGTCATGATTCTTGATCGATTTGCGTTTCAGTTGCGTAGATAGTTTTTTCTTTTACCTAAGAAGATGCAAAGTGTAACTGCTGTGGGTGTGGTGCATAAAATAAAAAGATACAGACTGTGCGTGGTTGGTTGTTCTGGATGAAAAATGAATTAAACTGGAAGAAAGGGAAAATCAAAGGATGCGCAGTGTGAGAATGAAAATATGCGTAGTGTGAGACTGAAAATGTGCACAGTGTGATATAAAACTCAGAGAAGAGTAACAGATGAGGAAAAGACTTGAAATAGAGCAGAATGACAAAACAAGTTGAAGCAGAGCAGAATTGCAGAACAGACAAAGGAGGAGAAGAATTGCAGAACAGTTAAAAGAAGACTAGAATTACAAAACAGAGAAGAAGTGGTAAGAATCGATTTATCTATGTAGTTGGTTGTTTATTTATTCATTTATATTCCAGGGTGGTTGGGAGGTGCTAGGGAGGATTGTTGTCCTCAGAGGTTCAAGTGGGAGATTGAACACAGGGATTTGTAGCTTCCATCTGGTTGCAGCTAGAGAAACCAGGGTGGCAGGGTGGTGCAAGGGAGAACAAGTGTTCTCTGTTATACAGGTTGGAGCCTGTGTAACTAGAAGTTGGTGCTTTCATTCAGTTGGTGCTGGAACATTAGGGGAGTTGGTGCTTCCTTCTAGTGGGTGCTAGAGAAACAAGAGAGTCGGTTCTCTCAAACAAGTTGCAGCTTGTAAAACAAAGGTAGCAACCTCACATTGAGTTAGTGCTCAATTATAGATGATGTACATAACTTAAAAGACTGCCTATCATTTCGAAGAAGAAGAGGTTTTCTCCCTTTATGGGTTTCCTCGTGAAAATCTGTGTCTGTGTATACCTTATGTGTGACTGATGCTCATTACTTTTATTGTCCATATGCTGTATAATGTTGATGATCACTTGAAGAAAGATTAAGAATGTATTAATAGACTTAGTATTGTTTAAGCACAATAACAACTGATTTAAGAATGTATTAATAGACTTGGGTATTGTTTAAGTTATCAATAACAACTCATCTAACTCTCCTCAATTGTCTTAGTAATTTCAACAGAAGCACCTAGATCTCCACCCATATCGACAAGCTGTAGACTCAAGAGAGACTTTCGAGCTGGGTCCAACAAGATGGCTTCCCTCACATCTCTGACAGAAGGCGACAAAAACAATGGACCATTGTCAGAGAGCAGGCCAGCTGGAAAACTCCAAATAAGCTGGCTGTCCTACTGATCATGCTCATAGTCGACCAACTCGTCCATGATCCCAACCCACTAGAGCTAGAAGGAGAACTGCAAAAGGAGTAAGAGAAAAATTGGTAGCACTGCCCACCAGCTACCATGCGGATTGATCGCACTGCACCTAGTGCTTTGGGAAAATTGGAGTCCTGAGAAAAAATGGTGACAGAAAAGTAACCCGAGTTCCCCGCGACTAGGGTTTCCGCAGAGCGCCATCCCTCCATCAACTTGTAAATTTCTCTACATGTGTGTTTGTTATTGTACTATTTGTTGAATGGGTTGGAAAATCGTTTGACATACAATTAATTGTTGTAAATATCTAAGAACATAGTTTTGGTTAGTTTGTAGGTCAATATTATTGGATTGAAGGGTAAAGTAACTTATTTTGCAATTGATAACATCCATCAATCCACCTAGTATTATGCTAAGCCTTAGTGGTAGTTAATGTTAGGATATTTAGATACTTATGAGTTACTTAAAATCAACTCGGTCTAATGTGTCTTTAGGTAACATGTGTTTCTTTCATGTGTTTTCTTAGTATGAATTAGTATGCATTTGAAGTTATGTAATCTGAAAGTCACGATATGTTCTAGACAGAAAGTGATCTGACGGTTCATATTCTCTTTGATACTAACAATTATATTGATCCATGGCTTATCACCCAATTGGTCCATGATCTCTATTTAAAGATCTTGGAGGGTCGTTTGTTATGATCAAATATGAGAAATTCATATGTAATTTTTTTTCCTTTTAGATTAATATATTTTCTCAAGTGGCCGCATTGGCTGGGGTCATGGATTGTTTCCTTCTTTGGGGGTTTTAACCATGTAATACACTGGTACACTAATTCTTTATCTGTTTGTGTGAGTGGTTTCTTAAGGTGTTCAACTTGTGTGGAAATACCATTTTATCGAACATTATATCAGAGTCTGTATGAAGACTTGCTCCTATTGTTGATCGAGATCTCAAACCTGTCACTGCATACATCAAAGGATTTTTGGATTATACCATTTCTATGCATTTCTAGGCTGAGTGAGTTGTTCCAATTAATCTATAGTGTTGCATTAAGTCATAAATACTTTTCATTTCACCTGGAAGTGGTTTCCATTTTCATAAGCTATGACTAATTTTATCAAATCCATAGGTAAAAAGTTTCATTAGGGTTTTTAATTTATTATTATATACTATGTTAATATTTCGGTTTTTTTGTTTATGTTTTTGGTTTGCGACCTTCCCGATCTATGTATGCTCTTTGTTGTTTGCCTTGTGTGATCTCGACAAACAAGAAACAAAGCAGAAAATGTTTTCTTTTCTGCATATACTCTTTGCTCTACCCTTTACGCAATCTCAACAAATTAGAAACAAAGAGAAAACTTTCATTTTTCGGTAAATTAATTGAGATCTAACCATGATCCTATCAATTTTCAATTTTTTTTTTTTCGAAATTTCGCTTGTATTTGTGTGTGATATAATCAAAGATTTTTATAGGAAAATTTAAGGGTTTTGGGGGTAAGCATGCTCTTCAAGACAAAAATTAAAAAACAAAGGAAGCCCACTCCTCCATAACATTGTCATATATTTTGCATTAACTCACTTGGTTGAGAGTTACTTTGTTAAATAAGAGGTTTTAAGTTAAAGTCTTCCTTTTTATTAAGTTATGTTTTGAAAAAACTTATGCAACTTTAAGTTATCACATAACTTTATTGTAAAATGTAGTTTAGTTAAATTATAAAAGTGAATCACTATAAAGTAATTTAATGTTTTTTTTTTAAGTTAATTTTTACATGCAACTTTAATTTATAAAGAATTTCATTGTAAAAATGGTTCTCACTTATTTTATAAAAGTGGGTCACTTATCGTAAAAGTAATTTATTTGTAAAAGTGAGTTTAGAAGAAAATTTAGATAGTGAAGGTTTTTTTTTTGTTTTACTCGACAACCTCAATGTGCACCATCACCATGTAGGCTAATCTCTACCTACCATGTGGCATTCTAGTGACCTTTTATACCTTTCTCCTCTTTTAGTGCCATTTTTATTATTATAAATTGTTTAGTTTTTCGAGAGCTTTCCATCCCGAGAGTCAGTTTCTACTTTTGAAGCCATCTTACTTGCATAGATTAATATGGGTAGTCCAAGTGATATTTTGCTTACTTTTTCAAACCGCTTCTCATGGAAATTCTGCATGGAAGATGTACTAGGAAGTAAATGACACTGAATTATCTTGGGAAAATAAACCACCCCCATTGATGCCTCAAAGAAGCTAAATGAAATAATAAAAATGATGAAGCACATGGATTAATAATAATGTCCATCTTTAGTAATTTACAGTTTCACCTTCAAGGAGTTGACCAACCAAATGACACTTGGAGAACGCTTAAAACTGTATTTTGCAAACACAATTAGATTTGATCCCACCAACTTGAAAACCAATTGATTTCTGTACATCCCAGTTATTTCTCTTGCATCGAAGATTATCCATCTAAGTTCAAAACACTTGAAATTTTACTTTAACACTGTAACATACTAAAGAAGGATGACCAATGCATATATGCTATTCTTGCTAAACTTGGCATTGCATATATCTTATTCTAGCTAAATTTGGAAAAATCTCTAGGGGGTGCTCTCTTGAATCTTTTTGTGACTTTTTTTTATTAGGAATCAAGATAAGCTCTTGCATCTTGGAGTGATAAGCACTACAAATACATCTAATAAGGCCTTAGTGGCACAATAGAAGGATAAATCCAAGCCTCTGAAGAAGAAACATCCTCGCAACAACAAACAAAATAAGGGTCCCAAACCCTCTCAGTTAGATCTTATGACACTTGGACAAAGATGAAAACTGTATTTTGTAAACACAATTAGATTTGAGCTCACCATCTCAAAAACCAATTGATTTCTTTACATCCAAGTGATTTCTCTTGCATTGAAGATTATCCATCTAAGTTCAAAACACTTAAACTTTTACTTTAACACTGCAACATACTAAAGAAGGATGACCAATGTATATATGCTATTCTTGCTAAGTTTGGCAGAAGCTCTAGGGGGTGCTCTCTTGAAGTTTTTTGTGATTTTTATTATTAGGAATCAAGATAAGCTCTTGCATCTAGGAGTGATAAGCACTACATATACATCTAAGAAGGCCTTAGTGGCACAATAAAAGGATCAATCCAAGCATCTGAAGAAGCAACATCCTCGCAACAACAAACAAAACAGGGATCCCAAACCCTATCGGTTAGATCGTACTCACAATGGTGACACGAGAACTAAATCAAAAAATAAGATCACCAAGAGAAATCATAATGTTTGTGGGAAAGATGGTCATCTAGAGTCTAAATGTTTTAAGGAGATTACAAAGCCTTAGAAGCAACAATGAAGAAGCACACATTAATCTTGATTCTTCTTCTTCTCATGGACATGCACTTTTTGCTTTTGGTTTTTCTTTTAATGCAACATCTACTTCTTCTTCTAATGAATGACTTATTGATTTTGGAGCATCTTATCATATGGATAAGGATAAATCCATTTTTTCTTCTCTTAATGTATGAAACACTAAATCCATTTTTAGTCTTTCATACATTAAGAGAAGAAAAAATTGGGGGCTCCTTGGTTGCTTGGTTCACTGATTGTGATTGGCTTGGTGACCCTCATGATTAGAAGTAGATTGTAGATTATGTTTTCAATCTTGGGTTTTGGACCCATCACTTGGGTCTATAAGAAGTAACAAGCTCTTGCTCTTTCTTTAGTAGAAGCAGAGTATCGAGCAATAGTTAATGCAAGTCAAGAAACCACGTGGCTTCGACAGATCCTTTCAGAGTTTGGATTCCAATAGTAGCATCCAACCACACTATGGTGTGACAATCAGAGTTCCATCAAGATTTCCAAAGATCTAGTTCAACATCAACACAACAAACACATTGAGATACACATACACTTCATCAAAAAGCTTATTCATGATTGTGTTCTCAAAGTGCTCTTTATTAACCTAGTAATCCTAAAGTTCTAGAAATGTAAATAAATAATTTTAGAAATTAGTTTATTTTAGCATATTTGTCAATAGGATATTTAGTTTAATATGTAAAGGACACCTATCATACTCATGTGATTGTGTGATTGGTTGTTCTCTTAGAGTTTAGCTTAGAGTTGGGCTATATAAACTAGCTCTTTTTCATGTGAGGTACACAGGTTTTTGACCCTCACTATCTTTGTAACTTTGTTTTCCTTATTTAATAAAATTACGTGTCTCAGGACACTTTTTCAACATTGGTATCAGAGTGATGTTGGAAAGTGTTGAAAGAGAATTGATGATGGATTGATGATGCAAGGAAGACTCCACAACATCAACCGAGAGCTCTTCAAGCTCAAGCACAACAATACTGAGGTAACTCTGTTATCAATTCAATAAGGAAAAACTTAGTTTATAATTACATAAACTTTTAAAATCAACTTGTTGATTTTCTTTTAGATCTAATCCTCATTGTATTGTTGATTATAATTCTATAACTAATTCAACTATTTTTAGTTCTAAGTCTACACTTAGTTTTATGTAAGTCAATAGTTGAAGTTTGTAAATCTCAAGATCATAATAAATCTGTTATAAAAAAATTGCATTTCTTTTAGATATTAAAATACATTGTTGTTTTTCAATTGATATAGGGGTCTTATGTTGTAAGATTGCATCAAATATGTTTCTAAAACTGTTAATTAAAATGATAGAGCTATAGATTTTGAATTTTCTTTAAGCTCTAGTCATCATTTTCAATTAAAACTCTGCAAAAGATTCCAAAGACCAATTTTCCATAATCAGTGACACACACAACAAAAATAAAATCCAAAGGATTCTAGTCAAAGCTTCGATGAGAGCAACATTCCAACGATGAGTGAGGCAATATAGAGTAACGAGTGAGACACGAGTTGAGTAAATCCATAGACTTAAATTCTCTCGCTTAAGGATTCGATCTTTAAAGTCCATGCGACACACTATTGTTGGGTTCCATTGATTTTGCCATTTATATCCTTCTCTGGTTGGTTGAAGTTTTCTGACATTATCTTAGAGGCATTGGATTCACGGTAATGGATGGAGAACATGGATTCACAACAAATCAAAATAACGAATTTTTTTTGCAAGCTTCACAATTTTTTTTTATAAGGTGACTTTTTAATTTTTAGGTGACATAAATCCTTTCATATAATATAATTTTTTGAAGATATGGCTTTGTAAGATATTTTAAAAAGATGAATTTTAAAAGAATCTTGCTTTTTGGAGTGATAAGAAGTTTGATAATATTTCACAAGATTTGGAGAGTATTTAAAGTATATAATTGATTTATGATGAGAAGGATAAAAAGTTTTATTTGAAGGTAATTTCTATTTCAAACGGGTTATTCATGTAATTGAAGATTTTACTAGTTTTTTTGGGGGCCATGTTTTATTAATGGTAAAGAGGAGAAGTCTTGTAAAACAGTGAAATTTTGAAAGGTTTGATTTTAAAACTCAATTGTAATTTTGAAGCTCAAAAATTAAGAGTCCAGTGCAAAAAAAAATCATTTTTTTTTTCGATGAGACTTTTAAAGGGTCAAGCCCAAGCCCTTAAAAGTGCTCTTTTTGTTGGAAGCATGTGATCATTTTTGATGCCTCGTGTCTCAGTTTCATGGTGTGATTATTCTTTCAATCACTTGCAAATTTCACTTTTTTCAAGGCAATCTACTATTAGTAAAATTGTCTAAGTTAATTAACCTATTCACTTATTCAAATAAGTTGGATGGTCCAAAGAATTACAAATCTTGGAAACACCATATGCAAAACACCTTGCTATATAATGAGCTATGGTGTGGTATTTGTGATGGTGATACTCCTCCTACCATGCCCATTGATGCAACTCCTTTAGCCAAATGAGAATTAAAAGATGAAAAGTATCTTGCTTTACTTTGATCTTCTATAGCTGAACATTTGTTTGTTCATATTGAGAACTCTACTTCTGCTTGGTCTGCTTGGAATTAATTTCACAATCTTTTTGATACTCCTCTTGCATCTAAAAAAGTTGATCTACAAATGAATTTGCTTAGGAGAAGATGAGTTGATGGTGATGACACGTTAGAATATATTTCAAGGATAAAGAACATGCATCAAGACATCAACAAAAGTTGCTTTCCAAAACTTAAAGACAATTTTTTGATCTCTATATTGATAAATGGCTTACCTCCATCTTATAAGTACTTTATTGAAACTTTGCAAATCACTAATAAATTATCAACTGAAACTTTTGATTCACTCAAAGAACTATTATCTCAACATAGTAAGTCATTTGGTAAACAATTTTTTTTTGGTGAGGATATTCTCTTCACTAGTTCAAATAGAGCATAAAGTTCAAAAGGAAGAGGAGCTCCGGTCAATAATAGAGGACGTGGCAATCAAAATTAGTCTTCTTATAGAGGTCGTGGTCGTGGGCTCAATCAAGGAAGAGGAAGAAATAATTTTCAATAGGGATCAAACAATTTTAGAAGAAGTCAGTTAGAGGAGATCTCCAAATCACAATTATCAATTTGGAAGAGGTAGAGACATGAGTCATATTACTCACAGACGATGTAAGCAAGTTGATCATTATGCATAATATTGTAGAACTCTAAATGATAAACTACTTAAGTTCAAGCAACATTTAACTTCAACGCAATATATTAATGCCAACGATCAAGATGATGATCAAAGTGATTTTGAGTATGTATTCACCACTCTTCAACAATCATAGTGAAGAGATTTAATAGCTTCCAACTGCTCTTTTAAGAGTGAGTATGAAGATGCATGGTTATTGGATACATGTGCCACTCAACGCATGACTTTTAGAAGACATTTATTTTGTTCCTTTCATGAATGTAAACTGAATTCAAGTTTTTTGGATGATGATACAATGCATACACCTCGAGGAAAAGGTTCCGTGAAAGTTTTTCTTTCTTGAATTGGAGAAAAAATGATTTCAAATGTTTGGTATGTAACAACATTTAAAAAGAGTTTGTTGTCCTTAGTAATGATTCGACAAGCAGGGCATCAAATTATTATGAAAGATAGGTTGGTTAAAATCAACTCAATAAAACAAAATTTCAAAACGATCATGAAAGGATACAAAGATGGTAAGCTTCTTAGGATGAAAGGGAAAGTCATTCCTCAGAAGCAAGATTTTGCAAAAGCAATTGATTAAAAAAATTCACTAATAAGGTTATGGAATGTTTGTTATGGACATTTGAATTTTGATAGTCTTTCACCACTCCAAAAACAAGGAATGGTTAAAGGGCTGCCCACCTTTAAGAAGAAAAATGCAATATGTGAAGCTTGCATTTATGAAAAACAAAATCGAGAAGTATTCCCTACTGGAACATGGTGAGAAAACATATATTTGGAACTCATTCACAGTGACATTTGTGGACCTCTAGAGACTTATCATGGAGGATGTAAATATTTTTTACTTTTCATTGATGATTTCAGTCGAATTACTTGGGTGTATTTCTTGAAGGAAAATCCAGAGAAATTTGAAAAGTTCAAAGTTTTTCATCATCTCATTGAAAAATAAACCAAGGAAAAGATTGGTACTTTGAGGATAAATAATGGAGGGGAATTCACTTCAAATGAATTCCAAAATTATTGCAAAGATAAAGAAGCAAAAGAAAATTCACAAATTCATACACTCCACAACATAATGTAATGACTGAAAAAATGAACCAAACTTTGATGGGTATGGTGAGATCAATATTGAAATTCAAAGGCTTAAGTTACTCCTACTGGGTCGAAGCAATTCACACTACAGTTTACTTAAGAAATATATTTCCCACTACTTCTTTGGATGACATCACACATATGAAGTTTGGTATGGTTTCAAACCAAAAGTTAAACATCTTCAAGTCCTTGGTTCAGTTTTCTATGCTTTAAGTCCTACGGAAAAGAGAACTAAGCTAGAATCTTGAAGTATGAAGTGTACTTTCATTGGAAACTTTGATGAAAATAAAGGGTATCAATTGTTCTTAGACGATAAATTCATTGTCAGTAGGAAGATAATTTTTAACGAAACAAAAAGTTATTTTGATGAGATTAATCATCTCCTTAGTCATTTAGAGAAGAAAAACACTACTTGGGTAAAGGTAAATTGAAAAATAAACCAAGGAAATCATTTTTGGTTGAAAAAAACTTTATTTCTTTCATCAAAATGTTCTTCTGATTCTTCCAATAATGAAACTTCAAAGGATTCTTCTGACAATGAAACTTCAAAATATTCTTCTCTAGCTCAAGATTCTTCAAAGGACAAGAGAGTCTCTGTTTATGAGAATCCTCTTTTTGATAATAAAAATGATGATTTAGATCCACAATCCATTGAACATCAAAGGCCAAAATGGGCTGAACAAATTCTCAAAGATGTTCATCCAGATGAAATGAGCCAAATAGGAACCAGGAGCTCTTTACGATTATAATCTAATTTTGCATGGCTAACTCATGCTTCCACTAAACCTTCTACTTTTGCTAAAGAAGTTGAACATAAATAATGGCAGGAAGCAATGATTAATGAATATGATTTAGTACTTGCAAATGGGACTTGGAATTTAGTTGATTGTCCACCTCATGTTAAACCCATAGGTTGCAAATGGATTTATCGAATAAAGTGCAATCCCAATGGTAAAATTGACAAGTACAAAACAAGACTCGTGGATAAGGTATTTTCTCAATAGGAAAGGATTGATTATTATGAAACTTTTATTCCAACAGCTAAATAGAACACAATCAAAATGATTATCAATTTGGCTGCTTAAAATGGTTGGAAATTACATCAAATGGATGTCAAAAGTGCCTTCTTGAATGGCGATCTCAAAGAATAGGTCTTCATGACTTAACCACAAGGGTTTGAAGTTAAAGTACATGAATGTATAGTTTGCAAATTAGAGAAGGCTTTATATGGATTAAAACAGACTCCTCAAGCTTGGTATTCGAAAATGGATGATTACCTACAAAATGTGAGTTTTCAAATAAGTAAATTAGACGATACCTTGTATATTCAAATGTAAAATAAGCACTTGGTAATACTTGTACTCTTGTTGATGTGTGTTCACCTATCAAATAGAGACCATTTTTTTTTTTGGTCGAACTTGGAAAGTTCTAAATAATTTTCAATTGTTGATCATGAAGACCCATCAGGTTTCCAATGGATATAGTTTCTCTTTGAAACAAAAGAGAAGGAAAGGAACTAACATTAAAAAGGAGGAAAATATTTATGTCAAGATTCCCACTGAATAACCCAATGTGTAATCTTTGTCCAACATTTTATGGAATCTAAATCATAGCTCATATGCACAAGATATGGCATTTTTCTCCCACATTTTGCTGCTCCATAGTTATGTTAGAATATGAAGGATTGTGCTCATTTTACCATTGAAAATACCCTTGTCACCCAACCATAGGCCGAAGTCACCCTTCGAGCACCTTGACCTTGACAGAGAAGAATACTGGTAGCAATCAATAGCCAAGCAAGGCTAATGAACCAAGCAAGAAAAGTAACCAAAGCTGATCAGATAGTCCCACCCAGAAACTGGTGCAACACCTTTCCCAGAACTTGTGCACAAAGCTGCCAAACTACAGTGCGCACAATTGGCTCTTTGCAATTATGAGAATGTGAATAATGAGAAATTGGCGCCTTGTATTTATAGTAATTTGGCAGGCTTGCCTGGGCCGATTTCTCCTTCTGGGTACTAATTAATTCATATTAATTATATTTCTGCAACTGACATCTTGTCTAGGGTTTCCTTTACTTCTTTGCTTCCTTCCAGAATATTCTAATCTCGTCATAGGTCACAATAGAGGTTCATACCTCCCGAATCTACCATAATATCAACACTCCCTCCTAGCTAGGGAGGTATGGTCTTGAGCACAAACAGATTCAACTGGTAGCATCACGAGCACCGTCATTATTATCCAACTGGATAATCTCCACGACAACTGGTACAATATCAATTGATAGAACACAACCGTGTCTATCCATGGTAGTACACAACTACTCAAACCGTGACACATAGTCACAAACAATGGAACATATCCACCACAGTAGTATATCTCTAATGTCTGGAGACAGACAATCTCCATAACAATCATTTGATGACAACCTGCACATAAAATATTGTTAAAATAAACTGAACAATCTGGGCCAATATTTCACTCACATCTGTGAGATCTGAAAGAATATCTTCCCTCAGTATAGAACATCAACAATGGGCTATCTTCCCTATTCTTCTCAAACAAGGAAGAATGATTGTTTTTGATTTCTGAGCCTAGAGCATTCCTCACCCTGGGCCATTCTTCCGACACTAAACAAAGTGTAACCTGGAGAGAATGAATCTTCCCTAAGGAATGTCTATCCCTGATTGCTGAGCCTGGACCATTCCCCACCCCGGGCCATTCTTCCTACACTAATCAAATTGCACCCTGGAGAGAATGTATAAACCCTAAGGAATGAATGTCCAGACCATTTCCTCTGTTAACCACAAGAGGAAAAGACTGTCCTGTATCAACCTCCAAAATGGACCATTCCTCATGTTAACCACAATGAGAAATCGCTATCTGGAGAGGCGAGCCAGTCTTCTTGATTAACCCTCAAGAAGAGAGACTTCCATAGACCACTCCCCATGTTAACCACAATGGGAAGTCGCTGTTTTCAATAATATTTTCAGTGCTCCCTCCCAACCTGGAGAGTCATTTCTTCCCTTTCAACTAAAGGAGTTATTTCCACGATCCCCATCTTCTCTCGAAAATATGCAAACTTTATTTTGGATAGAGGTTTTGTCAGGATATCTGCTGTCTATTCATCAGTGGCGATATACTCAAACTTTACCTCTCCTTTCTGGACTTTATGTCGAATAAAGTAGTATTTGATCTCAATGTGTTTCGACCTTTCATGAAACACAAGATGTTCTGATAATCTTATACGACTCTGATTATCACAATATATTATGGTCAATTCTGGAATCTGATCAAATAAATCGGAGATTAACTTCCTTAACCATATTTCTTCTGTGCATGCTTCACATGTTGCCATATACGCTGCTTCTGCTTTGCTGAGTGAGACAGACTTTTGTTTCCTTTTGCCCCAAGATATCATAGCGGAGCCCAAGCTGAAACACATACTTGAAGTGCTCTTTCTGTCTTCTGCACTTCCTGCCCAATCAGAGTCTGTGAATCCATGAAGTTGGATATCATTGGATGCAGTATATCTCAAACCATAGTTTATTGTCCCATGAATATATCTTAATACATGATTTGCAGCTATTCAATGTTCATGTCTTGGTTCCACCTGGAACTGGCTTAGTGTATTTACGACAAAGCAAATGTCTGGTCGAGTATTTACCAAATACATCAATGACCCAATTAGTTGTTGATATAGAGATGGGTCTATTGGATCAGAATCTGGATCTTTCACTTTTCTTATATCCGCATTCATAGGAGTGTCCATTGACTTACAATCCATCATTCCAAATTTATGAAGGATCTTTATTGCGTACTTTCCTTGTCCAAGGAATACTTCACCACACTTCTGCCATACTTCTAGTCCCAAGTAAGAATGCATGAGACCTTGATCTTTCATTTCAAATTCATAAGTTAATTCCTTCTTGCACTGGATGATGAGAGACTCTTCACCTATTATGAATAGATCGTCAACATATAGTAGTAGGATTACAGGTGCATTGTCCATGACTTTATAGTAAAGGTTTGGATTTGCATGACTCTTGGAGAAACCAAGTCTCGTTAGATAGTTGTCCATTCTGGCATACCAAGCCCTTGGAGCTTGCTTGAGTCCATATAG
>SNQJ01S0000012.1:667358-747529 GCA_010110895.2 Picea sitchensis | reverse complement strand
CCCAAGTAATAATGCATGAGACCTAGATCTTTCATATCAAATTCAGAAGCTAATTCCTTCTTGCACTGGATAATGAGAGACTCTTCACCTGTTATGAATAGATCGTCAACATATAGTAGTAGGATTACCGGTGCATTGTCCATGACTTTATAGTAAAGGTTTGGATTTGCATGACTCTTGGAGAAACCAAGTCTCGTTAGATAGTTGTCCATTCTGGCATACCAAGCCCTTGGAGCTTGCTTGAGTCCATATAGAGCTTTCTTCATTCTGCNCCTTGGAGCTTGCTTGAGTCCATATAGAGCTTTCTTTAATCTGCAAATGTGAGTATCTCTGGAATGTACCTCAAACCCTTGAGGTTGTTCAATATATACTTCTTCTTCAATAGATCCATTGAGGAAAGCTGTCTTTACATCCATCTGATGCAAGTTCCATCCCATGGAAGCGACAAGAGATATGATATCTCTGATGGAAGTATATCTAGCCATCAGAGAAAACGTTTTGTCATAATCTTCTCCCTCCTTCTGGGAGAACCCTCTAGCTACGAATCTTGCCTTGTATTTATCCATGCTTCCGTCTGCAGCATGTTTGATCTTGTACACCCATTTTGAAGTTACCACCGATTTTTCTTTAGGTCTTGGTACGATTTCCCATACCTCATTTTTCATAATGGATTAATTATCTTCTGTCATATCTTCTTTCCATTGTCCCTTTTGAACTGCTTCTTCAAATGTGGTAGGTTCTTCATCTAGAAACTTCGTCATGTATGCTGCATAACTTGAGAATCTTTTAGGTCTTTTACTCTTTCTGATTGTTCCTTCTGTGACCTTGAGTCTTTCTACGTCTTGTAAGGTAGCTTCAAGCCAAGCTAGCCTTTTCTTGGTCTTAGGTACGATATCTGAATCAATGTTTTCATATGGCTCCATAGGATGATCAGGTAGTTCCTTTTCGTCATTTTCGTTTTCTGTGCTTCCTTCGTTAAGTTCTTCAATCTCTTCTTCTTCTATAGTTTCTTCTATGGATTTCTTGAAGGCCATATTTTCATTGAATGTTATGTCTCTACTGACTTCGATCTTGTGTTGTTCTAGAATATATATTCTATAAGCTTTGGATGAATCACTGTATCCCACGAATATCCCTTTCTTTCCTGTAGGTTCTAGTTTATTCCTCTTGTCCTTGGGAATGTGAGAGTAAACAGGACATCCAAATATTCTTAGATTTTCCACATTAGGTTTCTTACCTGAGAAAGCTTCTTCTGGTTTCATGTCCTTCAATATATGATGAGGAATTCTGTTCTGCACATATATTGCTGTCATTGCTACTTGTCCCCATAAGAACATGGATAGACCTTGATCATTTAGTAAGGATTTTACGGTTTCTTCAATGGATCTGTTCTTTCTTTCTGCTACACCATTTTGTTGAGGATTATGAGGAACAGTTAGATCCCTCTTAATCCCTGCCGATTTGCAGAATGCAACGAATTCCTTTGATGTGTATTCTCCATCATTATCGATTCTTAGCGTCTTGATCTTCTTATTCGTGAGATTTTCTATTTCTGCTTTGAACTCCTGAAACTTGCTGAATACTTCGTCTTTTTTCTTGAGTAGATATAACCAAGTCTTTCTTGAATAGTCATCTATGAAGATTACGTAGTAAGAAGATCCTCCTAGAGATTTTGCTGGCATTTGACTGCAAATATCTGAGTGTATCAGATCTAGAATCTCCTTAGATCTGTTGTTGCTACTTGGGAATGGCTTCTTGATATTCTTCCCAAGAGCACGTCCTTTGCAGATTCCTTCATGTGTAGACTGCAACTCTGGTATTCCTTCAACCATCCTTTTAAGAAAGGGTAATGCTTGATAGTTAATGTGAGCGTACCTTCTGTGCCAAAGCTCATTGGGGTTGACTTCGTTATGTACAAGAGCTTCTTCATTTTGTTCTAGTAGTCTATACAGATTTCCTTCACGACTTCCAATAACCCTATTATTCTCTATGCTAGAGTCTTTATGCCATGATAATACCTTTCCATCCACGAAATCTATTATGTTTCCTTTGTCTTCTAGGCAATATATCGATACACGATTCTTTTCTAAACCAGGTACATATAAAACATTGCTTAAGTGAACATAGTTACCTGTTTTCATTTTGATGGAGGCTTGTCCAAATCCTTCCACAGGGTAAGTGGTTTTATCTCCAAGCTCCACCTTGTACGAGGTCTTCTTCTCATTTAGATTTGAGAGTCTGGCTTGATCTCCCGTCATGTGCCTAGAAGATCCACTATCGATTATCCACATGTCATCTTCAATCGTTCCAGTAAGTGTTGAGCAGTGTAAAAGACTGATCGTTTCACTCATGTCTTCGGTTGACTGGTAACTGGTCATGCCTTGATCCAAAACTTCAACTTCATCATTTATGTCTTCTAAGAGAGCCAAAAGGTGCGCTGAGTTAGGGCGCATTTGAATATCTTCTTTTTGAGTGAGATGCTCCATCACAAGGTGCTAGATATGAGATTAGGGTTTCTGCAACTGCTTCTTCTAGTAACCCTAGTAGAAGTGTCTTTGGAAGCTGCTCTTGCTAGTAACCCTAGCAACAGTTCCTCAACGAGCTCAATATCTTAGTAGCCATGCTTCCTTCCAGCGTTTAGACTGAATGAAGGAGGTGTGGGCCCATAACCTGTTAGAATATGAAGGATTGTGCTCGTTTTACCATTGACAATACCCTTGTCACCCAACCATAGGCTGAAGCCACCCTCTGAGCACCTTGGCCTTGACAGAGAAGAATACTGGTAGCAATCAATAACCAAGCAAGGATAATGCACCAAACAAGAAAAGTAACCAAAGCTGATTAGATAGTCCCACCCAGAAACTGGAGCAACACCTTTCCCAGAACTTGCACACAAAGCTGCCAAACTGCAGTGCACACAACTGACTCTCTACAATTATGAGAATGTGAATAATGAGAAACTGGTGCCCTATATTTATAGTAATTTGGCAGGCTTTCCTGGGTCGACTTCTCCTTCCGGGTACTAATTAATTCATATTAATTATATTTTTGCAGCCGACATCTTGTCTAGGGTTTCCTTTACTTCTTTGCTTCCTTCCATAATATTCTAATCTCGTCATAGGTCACAATAGAGGTTCATACCTCCCGAAGCTACCATAATATCAACAACTTAGCCATTTTCCATTTTCCTTATTCTCCACTCTCCATACTTGGTCATTTTCCCTCATTTTCCTTCCTCTTTCCTTGCTCCATACTTAGTCATTTTCGTTCCTTCCTCTTTCCTTGCTCCATACTTAGTCATTTTCATTCCTTCCTCTCTATTCTCTACACTTCCATACTTTGTCATTTTCACTACTACCCATACTCTATATTATTACCCATACTACTCTATACTACTCCCCATACTCTATACTTAGACATTTTTCCAATCTTCCACACCATTTCCATACTTAGCCCATTTCCATTTTCATTATCCACTTAGTTATTTTTCATAATAACCACCACTTAGTCATTTTCATAATTTCTACGTTCATTTTCATAATTCAATTCCATTTTCCATTTCCACTTATTCATTTTCATTATTTCTACATTCATTTTCATTTCCATCTTCTATTTTCATACTTAATCATTTTCATTATTTATCACGTAACTCTATGACTTACCTCCCCAAAACTTAGTCATTTTTCATGACTTACCACGTTTTACTCTTTTTTACACTAAGTCTTATATTGCGGATGAAGGATCCCATACCCTTATTTCCACCTTCCACTCCTAGTCCCATAACTCGCAATCCCACAATATTCAATTTGCACCTCCATTTCTGCATCTTTCAAATTGTACCCTCATTAAGTTTTACACTTAGTTGATTTCTTGATCTTTGAATGCGGATGCGGGGGATCCTCCTTCACCCATCCCTTGACCTCATGACTTATCTTCCGTGTGACTTATTACTTATCACTCACATGACTTATCTTTTTTTTACTCACTTTTACACTTAGTCTATTTTTGAATGCATGAATGTAGGAGTCCATACTTCTGATTTCTCATATCTCCCTACCCATACAACCTGCATCCCTACCTCATACATAGCCATTTTTATTGAGTTTTACCACCTCACCTACCTCCTTTACCTCCGCATTCCCATACCTCCACCAACCTTTCTTTTAATTTTTTAATATTATTTCATTTAAATACTATTCCTATCCTCAGTTTATTTCTCTTTATTTTGGGACACAACTCCCAATGACACATGGCAGTGAATAAATATTATATGTGGACACATGGAAACAATGTGGACCTACCCCTAGGTGAGGCATGGATGGACAAATCTGATTGGACAATGACTTGGTATGATGTCTAACTGGGCAATGATGTGGTTGTCGAAAGATACTTTGTGCACAAGCTACGTGGAATTCTATGGTTCTCTCTACTTGATTAAAAAATAACATGGAGATGAAATCTCTTTATAAAGATGTCATGAGAACCCTCCCACAATGCATGTGGGACAAAGAAAGTCGAATTTGCAAATAAAAGGCCCGGGTTTCACAAGGACAAATCAATGGTGGCCGAGTCTCCATCTTCCGAAGCTCATAACTTTTGATCTCGACGTCCGATTTGAGAAAAAGAGAGCTCCTTAGAAACATAAATATATGAAGAACACATTAGAAGTGATTTAAATATCTGAAATATCAGTTATTAGGCCCTAAAAATTAAATTACAATTGAGACTATTTTTGGGCTTGGAAACAAGTTATTTTTGGAAAATCATTTATTTAAAGAAATTTATAAAATTCTAAGGTGGGTCCCATATGATGGCACGGATATCAAATCTAATATTCACCAAAAGGGACACATAAAACCCTAATTGAAAAAAGTTTCAAGAAGATGAAGAAGAGATTACAAAATAGAGAAGGGGGCAACATCAAAGGGTTGGCATTGGGTCGTTAGAGAGTTTGCTATAGAGGTATTTTTGCTAGAAGCAAGTTTTGGCCTTTTCCAAAGATTTGTGAATCAATCTTCTTGAATTTCTCTTTCATATTCCTTTCTGCTCAACTCTGTCAATATTCCTCCATACATTTCCCATGACATTTCAGGTCCAAAGGAGCAAAATCCCCGCGTGTAAAAAGTAGATGTAGTTAATTTAAGTTTATGTAATTGTCACTGAAATCTTGGTTAGGCTATTTCATCCCTCTTGTTTCAGACATTGTTAAGCTTATTTATTTGGTAAATTATTACTAATTTCTCCCACAAAGAACTAATTCGTGGCATTACATTAATGATTTTTAAGACTTTGAGTCTAAAGCATGAGATTTCAAATTTATTGTCCATCAAAATTGTTTTTGAGTTGTAATGAAGCGATCAAGTAAAGTTCTTTGATGACTTACCCATTTTATTTTTCCTTTTGTCTTGCAAAGTCACGACTGATCCTGGATTCACATTATTTTAAAAGGAAGACAAAATATTTTTTGAAAGCAAACTCTGTACAAATCTCTTTTAGTTATATTTATTTATTTTTATTTCCATGAATAAAATGATGTGCTTAATGAACACATATTATAAATGAGAGCTTTGTTGGAATTTGTTTTGGGGTTTGCTCTTTAGCATTCACCCATTGCATTCATCTACAACCATACAAATAATCTTCCAATATATAAAGAGAGGAGAACCACCTCTATAAAAATGAGGAGAGTCTTTCTTGTTCCCCATAAGATTTTCTCTCAAATGTTGGTCATTTTTCCTAGACAGAAAAAAAAGATCAACAACTCTATCTTGATGACTTAATCATAACATGAAAGAATGAAGCTCTAAACAAGTTAAGGAAGAACTTTACGAAGGCTTCAAAATGACAGATTTGGGGCCACTTCATTATTATCTTGGAATTGAAGTAACTCAACATACTAATCAAATATTCCTTAATCAAATTAAGTACACAACTAAATTGTTAAAGAAATTTGGCATGGAAGATTGTAAACCTTCTCTTGCCCACATGGAACCGAATTTGAAACTTTCAAAATTTGAAGGGGGCAATTGGAAGATGGTAAAAGGTACGGGCATTTGATTGGAATCCTCATTTATTTGACAAATACTCAACCCAATTTGTCATATTTAGTCAACATAATTTCAAGGTTTATGCAGGAACCAAGGGAAAGTCACTGGAATTCAACAAAAAGGGTACTAAGGTATATTCAAGGTACAAAATATTTTGGTCTTCTCTACAAGATTAACAACAATTTTACACTTGTTAGATATTCAAACATTGATTTTGTAGGTGAAATTAATGATAGAACATCAACTTTAGGATACTTAATGACTATGGGTTCAACAACAATATCTTGAAGTTGCAAAAAGTAGGCAAAAGTTGCCAATTCTTTAGTAGAAGCAAAGTACATATTAGCTTGGGAAGCAACATGTGAGATTACATGGCTATGTAGGATTTTGCAAGCTCTTGGTGTAACTCAAAAGTCAACAACTACTTTATTGATTGACAGTCAATCATCAATAAATATTGCCAAGAATCCAATATTTCACTCAAAGACTAAGCATGTCGACACCAAGTTCCACTTCATTAGATTTCTCATCATCAAGGACATCATCAAGCCTCAATTTTGTCCGTCTAAAGATCAAACTTTAGATATTTTTACCAAGCCTCATGGTAGAGTAAAGTTCACTAAGTTTAGAAATGAACTTGGTATTTGTAAAAATGAACTTTCAAATTAAAGGGAGGAATGTTAGCCTAATAATCCTAAAGTTCTAGAAGTATAAATAAATAATTTTAGAAATTAGTTTGTTCTAGTATATTTGTCAATAGGATATTTAGTTTAATATGTAGAGGACACCTATCATACTCATGCGATTATGTGATTGGTTGTTCTCCTAGAGTTTAGCTTAGAGTCGGGCTATATAAACTAGCTCTTTTTCATGTGAGGTACATAGGCTTTTGCCCGTCACTATTTTTGTAACTCTATTTTCCTTATTTAACAAAATTATGTGTTTGAGGAACTTTTTCAACACTCTCTTTCCCTATAGATGATCAAGTTGTAGACATTTTCACAAAGTCTCTTACAGAAGTGAAGTTTTCCAATCTTTGATATATGTTAGAAGTTTAGAAAGTTGCCATAAAGGATGGAGAGGCTCTAATCCCTCCTTCCTTCTCCAATTGTGCCACCTTTGTAAATTCTTTAATAATATCCCAAGTTGTTCTCAAGGGGGGATGCTATGGTATTTAGAACACTTAGGAGTTAATTAAGATCAACTTGGTCTAATGTGTCTTTAGGTAAAGCATGTTTCCATAGTATGCATTAGCATGCATTTGTAGTTATGTAATCCAATGGCCGTGATATATTCTAGACATAAAATGATATGATGGTTCATATTATCCTTGATACTAACGAGCATATTGATTTGTGGCTTAATAATATATTGGTCCACGATGTCTATTTAAAAAGGCATGGAGGGTCATTTGTTGATGATCAATTGTGAGAAAATCATATGTAATTTTTTTTTTCTTTTGCATTAATATATTGCCTTAAGTGGCTACGTTGGTTGGGGTCATGCATTGTTTCCCTCTTTGAGGATTTTAACAACATAACACATTGGTTTACTAATCTTTGATCTATTTGTGTGAGTGATTACTTAAGGTGTTTGACTTGTGTGGAAATACCTTGTTCATCGAAAAACTTAGACATGTTCCAACAAGAAGTAGGGTTTCATTTAACTTAATAGGGTTGATATTTATGTCTAACAAGGCAAGTTTAAAGGTGCTACTTTTGTTGATTTTATGGGGTTTTATAAGGGCTTATATAGGCTTATGATTCTTGTTTTATATAGTTTGTAAAAAGCATTTCCATTCACACTATTCTATTATATAGTTTGAAAACATCTCTAACACATTTGGAATTAGAATTTCCATCCACCCTTGTACTCTGTAAAACTTATCTTTAGGGATTTCTTTCTAGCTGGAATTTAGACCTCTACTGTGTCCATTAGAGAACCTTTCTCACTCACTAGTGCTAATTTGATGAAAAAATGTATTGACACATTTCCCAAGATTGCGAGTAAGTACGACGATATCTACAATTAGCACGGAAAAAATCAAAATTTGTCTCTAACTATTTTACATACAAATTTATCCCTGCAATCCATCAATGTGTATTATCTAAAATTGTCTTAAATTATTTAAAGAATATTTTTTTTATATTACATCATTATTATTTATACGTGTTAAAAAATGTTAATATTACACTAAGTTTTTATTATTACGTTGAAGGCGTTTTTAAGGGGACGTTACCCTCGAGCCTTCATCGTCTTTCCTCCTCCAACTAAAACTTGCCATCTCTCTAATTTGTTAGCCTATGGAATGTTTCCATGTGTCTTTTTCTTCCTGGTTTTTTGAAACCCTACTACCTGTCTTTTGGTTTTTTTCCATCACTGCCTTTGCATCTATTTCATCACTGCCTCTTTGCCCTCTTAGTCTCTGCTTATTATTTTTAATTCAAGATACCAGGCAAATAAATGGTGGCTAGAAGATGCCCGCTAAGGCTTTACATTCAACAACCGCGTTTAAATTTAATTGGTACCAGGCGATGCATGCAGAGGCTTTACAGTTGGCAATTGCGTTACATTTGGCAACTGCGTTTAAGTTGAATTGGTACAAGATGATGCCCACTAAGGCTTTACAGTTGGAAGTTGCATTTAAGTTGAATTGGTATGAATTGGGGGATTATGCAATAAAGCGAGGTCATGAAGGTTGGACTTGTGATCACTTTGTTTCTCCTCAGGCTTTCGTGGGAACTCTCTGAATCATTTGAGTATTCTTTTGGCTTGCACTTTTATTTCCGTGGGTGGCCTTTGGTTGATTGTGTGTATTAGAATATTCAAGGTTGAAGCATTTGATGTTTAGTACGCTACCCAATATTCACTGTAAGGAAAATCCGAAATTATTTAAAGGCTTATACAATAAACCCCTTTCCTCGATTCTTGTTTCTCTTTTTTTATTTTTATTTTTCAACGAGTTTATTCCAGATTTGAAACTCCACATCTCTCTTTTGGCATCTATGTTGCAGTATTTTGTTCTTAACTTCTTTCTTTATGTGCTTTGGTGTCCATATGATTAAGATTAGTTTGAGTGATGGCTCTTGTTGTGCCCTTCCAAAGGTGTAACATGTTTGTATAACTGTTTATTTTATACCGATTCCTATTTTATTCTCTAGTATATCTGCCTTTAGATTAGTTTCTTGTAATATGGCATGCAACTTCCTTTCTCCCCCAATAGATTGACCTTTAGATAAGGTACTCTTAGTATGGCAGGTTGCTTCGCCAACATTTAACCCAAATCAAATTCTCAAATAAATGTTGTTTGATGACTATTTTGAGATTTTATAAATGAATTACCTTGACCTAACAAAGAAATCAATATTAAAAACAAAACAATCTAAAGCCCGAAATGCAACAAGGTTAACGTCGAAGAGAATAGTAGCATACCCCCGATCGACTGAAACGAGTCGAACACAAGGTGATGGTTCAGAGAAGTCAAAGTGGTACAAAATATTAACGCGTACTAACATCCTTACATAATATAACACATCTTTCGTTCGGTTTGAAGTGGTACAAAAGCGTACTAAGAGCCACTATGGTTCAAAAATTAGGTTCAAAGTGATACAAAACCTAAAGCCCGATAAGCAATAGTTATGTTCTGTTATAACTAACATGTTCTAACTGCATGAAAACTGGACAAAGGGGCTGTCTTGAAGGCAATTTGTGCAAGCTTTCAGGAAACTACCAAGCCAACTGTGTGCTTGAGTGAAGGTTAATTTCTTTATGGGTGATTTAATTTTAGTTGCATAGCCATAGACCTTGAATTTTTAGGAATAAGGCATCTTAAAGTGCATTATTAAATACATCTTGAAGTAACTATTTTTGTTTTCCCAATCCAGATATGGAAACACACGTGTCTTTGAAAAATAATGGTGGTTGTGTTGACGGGTGTAAATGACACACCGTCAACTGGAAGGTCATATCCAGATCGGGGTTGTCTAATTAACCCAAGCCGTTTGGAATGAAATGACCCGACGGGTTTAATGGCTCCATTAGCCAACTAAGTCCTAAAAATAATAAAAGAAATAAACTAACCTAAAGCTATGATTCTAACAATTTATGTACTAATTACAAATGTTCAAATAGAAACATGAATATATACAAATGATTATAAACAATCTATATACAACTTGCAAGGTTTACTTGAAATCTTGCGAAATGAATGTTCGTAATATTGTTTCTAAACAAGATAAAGAAATAACATAAATCTTTTTTTTTTTTTTATCTGAATGTTTAAAGATTGTAAACTAACAAATACTAAGAAAATATAATTGAAACGATAACACAAAAACAATCAAAGCTAATTAATGCAATCACCATTTCATTAATTTAACAAAATAACACACATACCAATTTATCGCTGATCAACAATACTGAGTTTATCTTCCTGTGTTGTTCGGGCTCCTACTTGTCCTGCATGTAAGGGAAACCTGTGACAAAACAATACTAGTACTTCCAGAATAAATTCAAAGAAGTGTTTGATGTGTTGGAGTGAGAATATAACAACATAATGATAACTAAAAAAATTCATGTGATCTTATGATAATCAATAACTTAGAACGAGAGGAAACTCAATTCAGAGTATTAATATTATCAATCATTTAACATATGAAATAAACTCAATAATAATTAAATAATTGATTGATCACATATACAAAATGGAAAAACATGTTATGGACAACATCTAAATATTTAACAATATGAAACACCATATCATGACAAGGCTAAAGCTAAATCAACCATAATAATATCTCATAATACAGAGGTGGCGGAAGAATAGAATGGAATAAACATCACACAGGTCTAAAGCCAACGGTGAATTGCTTTTGCATATCAATTCCCAAAATCACATGTCCATGCTCTAGTCCAGCCAAAAGTTGTGTTTACTACTCAACAAAAACCTCTATTTAAACTTGTCTTGGATTAACAACCTCTTATCATGCAAGATAACGGGTAATCCCAGAAAAACAGATTGCTTTACAAAAACAGTATAACAAAGAAACACTCCTGTAGGAGTTTGTTTATCAAAATTAATTACATAAATGACATAGTTTTATCAACAAAAAGAGAAATTACTAAGCTATGCAGCACATGATCCATGATTACTCTTCCATGTGAATAACATCATAACTGTTATTTTCCTAAAAATAAAATAAAAATGAAATTGAATTTAGATAAAAATTCAAACTAATAATTTCAAAAGATAAGGTAGTCTAAAATAGTAAAAATAAAATAAAAAATAAATATATCTATTTGATTTTTACAACAGAATTAAATCAAAGAGAATCAAAACAATTTTTTACCATTTTTAGAGATTAGACAATGAAGCATCTGACTAGTTTGAGTTAATGATAGTGTTGAAATTTGTTGCATTCTTGATAATCACATTACTAGTGCATTTGAACCTTTTACTTTCAAAATTTAAATCCGAATTACTCTGCAATTTTTTTTGACAATCGATTTGTTAAAGAAACCTTGAGTCGGCTCAACAGTAGGAGCAGGAGAAACCCTCACCTTTAACACATCAATAACCTCCTCTAACGATTTTCTGGGCACAAAATTATATTGTGGCTTTTTTCCCAAAGGGTTTTGCATAGCAACATAGTTTATTTCAGTGAGTGCATGGTCTCTATGTGAATCAACACCTAGATTTTCGGTCATAGGGTTATAAGGATTGGGGTTTGTACTGGAATGCAGAGGCGAGTCTACTGTGCTCTTGGGTAGGGTGAAATTGTTTCTACACAGGAAATCTTCCCAAGTGTCCCCAATCTGAGCTAGATGCGACAACAACAAAATTCAAATTAGCCCATGGCAGAAAATGCTAGACAGAGGGTTTAAACTCTATCTCTGATAATGCTTAGACATTTTATGCAGGTTCATAAACATATAGAAAGGCATATTTAACTCGAAACCCATAAAAACCATCAACAAGATTGAATCTCTGAGCAACATAAAAAAACACTTACCTCAACTGAAACGGAAATTCTGAGATATTTCCCTCCAAAGAATGAGACGTATCTCTGAAATGGTGTAGTTTCTGAAGAAACTGCTCTTGTGGACAGTAAATGAGCGCATTTCGAAAATGGGTTTCTGACAGCTTCTCCAAATTGTCAACCATTTGCTCAGAAATCCTCCTGCAAAAACATGTCTCAGGTGTGTAATTACGGGTTTGAAAAACCTCAGAGTCATTTGGTTACTTCGAGTTGCAGATCCCACATTTTAGCTTTAGAGCCATCAAACAATTGAGCGAATGCTTGTGCAACTGGCAGGTTATAAACCTCAAACTTTCAGATGAAAATGTCCAAACCATGTGCCTGTAGATAGCTTATGGCATCATCATGGGCTAGAAGGGCTTGAGAGCCATTAGGTTCAATTCGAACCACGGGAGCCATGGTTGCTATCAAAAAGACACAGTAAATGAAATGAGAGGGAGGTTTCGTTTTCCAATGCACAAACAATAGGGATAGGTCTGTAAAATCGGAAGAGGCCCGATACCTATGGACTTGGGAGTATCATGCTTGGTAATTTGAGCTTTGAGTGACAAAGAACCAAAGGACGCGCAGGCTTGTGAACCACTATGCACAATGAACATTAAACCCAAACCATTATCAACTGCCTATTCGAATAATGAATGAGAGTCTTAAATGTGCAGGACAATAGGATGATGTGGAATTGTGAGTACATTAGTCCTCTACCAGGGTGATAGGATAACAATATGATTGGTAAGAGAAAGAAGCATATAAATTTTAATCCAAGGTTCTGCGCAATTAGGCATATCCAATATAAAAAACATATAGTTAACCATAGATATGACCAAGTCATATTTCTCATAGGGAATCAAATTGTGTCAATGGATCAATCAATAAGCTTACAAACTTTAAGACTTATAAACATATAGGTCCCCTTGAGGTGTAATCTCTTTAGCAAAAGAAAGGAAGAAAACACAAACTGCAAAATGATTACCCAAGCCAAACTTTTGTTTTAATTTCATGCTTGCAGTCATGAAATTAAACAAAACAGACGAGAGTTTTAAAGACGAAACACTCTTATAATCAACTAGGCAAATGCATCTCCTGGAAACCAAAAGACATAAACGTTCGTGAATATAGGAGGACGCAACTACAATTTTTTTTTATCCCTTGGTGGTGACTTTTATTTTGATAAAATTTGATAGAATTGTTGGCTGCCAACAATGGCGACACGCTGGGCGAAGCAATTATCTTTGCATCACCAAAAAATTATATCCAGGGCACAGATGAAATTTTTTTAGAGACAATTAACTACAGATCAAGAATTTAAAAAATAACTCAGAAAAATCACACAGTCATAGTATTGGATGCTTTTTTGTTCGAAATTGTAATCTCGTATCTGGTTTAGATCACAGGTGTAGTGATGTTTATACATATTACTTCGATACTGTTGACAGGGCCACTGCTGCCAGCATGTGTCCATAGGCTTGACAAGGATTTCATTTAACCCACTCTAGTACCTCTATCCCGTCCAAGAGTCATCCATTTATGATAAAAGCATCTTGACACCTGATCAATTTAAAAAAAAAAACATACCCGAGGATCTTTGAAACCTGACATTGCTTCGCTACCAGCAGGCCTGTTCAGTACCTCGACGAAGTTGCCTTGGTATTATGTGTGCATTTACTCACTGCCAGCAGACCTGTTCAGTGTCCTGGTGGGTTTACACACAATTCCCACACATTATAGTGCTTCCAACTCTCTAAAATTTGTTTATAAATTTCCATAAACTTCATGATATTTAAGAGAGCGGGGTGATACTAAAGATCTCACAGTCTGATAATGAAAGGACTGATTATTTGAGAATTATTTTTCTATTTTGATAACTTCCATCATGATTTGGACAATCATATTTCTGTTAAGAAATCATCTCTAGGATGGGGAAGCACATTTAGTTGTTCTCATTAAAACATGGACGACGTTAGAAGTTTGTTAAGGATAATCGTGTCTTTCTGTGATTTTAATGGGAAACCAGAAACACTAATTAGACATAAAATTACTTCCGCTGATCTGAGTTTAACACTTACTATTTGGGTGCTTGAACTGTTATCAATTGCTACTAAAAAAAATTCCGATTCACTTCGACAAATGAATGGTGATTTCAGACATAATTATTTAGAAAACAAATCAAAATCAAGAAAAATGAAAAGAACCAAAATCAAAACAAAAAAGAAAATAAAAAATATTTACAAGGGGGTAGATCAGAAATCACCAAGCAAAATATCTCTTGAGAGCCTAGAATGTTGGTTGTGGAGCCTGATTATCTTCCTGATTAAGAGGTCTATTATTTTCAGCCGTGTTTATACCCCATGAAGACTTTACACCCCAAAAGTATGTACACTCTTCCACGCAGGGGAGTGCAGAGGGGGGTTAGCCCCTCTGCGAGGTTCAGGGGGGCTGTCCCCCCAGCTGGGGGTCCAGGGGTAAGCGGGCCCCCGGCGGGGGTTCAGGGGCGAAGCCCCCGAAGGAAAAATTGCCTTGTAAAAGTATATTGTAATTTCATTGTAAATCTGGACCGTTCATTATAAGGTCGCAGATCTAAAGATAGAAGTTATGTTAGGGTTTTTTCCCCTAGAAGGCAACCCTCTCTTATGAGGGAAATGTATTGCGGCTATGCATTATGGCGAATATTGTATTCTGAGATAGGAGACTATGAGAGAAAGAAGAGGAAATTACAATGGGTTTGCTGTAGGTTGTATCCCTTCATTTGCTGGATAATAATAAAGGAAGGACCTAACAATTTCTCTGGTGGACGTAGCCCACACTAGGTGAACCACATAAATATGTGTCTCTATTGTATTGTGTATCTTCTATGTTTTGTTTTTGCATTTGTTTTATTTTATTGCTTCACGGTCCTATTTTTCTAACAATTGGTATTAGAGCAAAAGGTAACTCGCAGGAAAGGAGGGTTCCTGGTTTGAGTGGGAGCAATGTCGAAAGATGAAAAGTTTAGGGTTGAAAAATTTAACGACCAAAACTATCAGTTATGGAAGATGCAGATGGAAGATTGTTTATATCAGAAGGATCTATTCCTACCATTGGGTGGAGTAGCAAAGAAGTCGATGGCTATGAAGCATGAAGAATGGGAGATTCTTGACATAAAGGCTCTAGGAACGATATGGATGAGCTTGGCAGCGTCGATGAATTTCAATATTTCGAAAGAAAAGACAACAAAGGCTTTTATGGACGCATTGGATAAATTGTATGAAAAACCCTCGGCGTCCAATAAGGTATTTCTAATGAAGAGATTATTTAATATGAAGATGTCACAAGGTGGGTCTGTTGTAGATCATTTAAATGATTTTAATACGGTTACTAATCAACTAAGTTCTGTAAAAGTGGACTTTGATGATGAGGTCAGGGCTCTTCTAATATTGTGCTCATTGCCAGAAAGATGGAATGGCTTGGTCATGGCTGTAAGTAACTCTTCCTCTGGTTCAAATACTTTAAAATTTGATGATGTTGTTGGTGTTATCCTTAGTGAGGAAATGCGACGGAAAAACACTTGTGAGACATCAGGTAATGCGTTGAACATGGAGAACAAGGGAAGACAAAAGGATAGAGGAAAGGGCCCAGGGAACTGCAGGAATTCTAGGAAGGGTAGATCCAAATCCAGACTTGGAAAGATAGAGTGCTGGAATTGTGGGAAGAAAGGATATCTGAAGAAAGACTGCAGAGCTCCAAAGAAACAAAGAGATGGACAACAAGAGAGAAATCAAGAAGCAAATGTAACGGGTGATGTGTTACAAGATGCTTTGATTATTTCCGTAGATAATATTTCTGAGTCTTGGGTAGTAGATTTAGGGGCTTCATTTCATGCCACAACCCATAGGAAACATTTTCTAGATTATGTTCAAGGTGATTTTGGACAGGTTCATTTGGGTGATAATGCACCATGCAAAATTGTTGGAATGGGAAAGGTAAAAATAAAGCAACGCAATGGAAACCAATGGTTGTTGAAAGAGGTAAGACATGTTCCATATTTAAGGAAAAATCTAATTTCAACAAAGCAGTTGGAAAGTGAAGGTTGTATATCCATATTTACAGATAAGACGTGGAAGGTCATCAAAGGATCATTGGTGATAGCAAAATTAGAGAAGGTAGGTACATTATATTTATGTACTGGTAATACTGAATCTTCTATCTCTTTAGCTTCTATAGGAGTGGATACAACACTGTGACATCATAGGCTGGGACACATGAGTGAGAAGGGTATGCAGATACGTCACAAAAGAAATTTGTTGTCAGATCTTAAACAAATTGATTTGGACTTCTGTGAGCATTGTGTTTATGGAAAACAAAAGAGAGTCATATTTCTCAGAGTCGGAAAAGAAAAGAAGAATGAAAGGTTATAGCTTGTGCATACAGATGTATGGGAACCAACTCATGTATCATCTCTTGGTGGCTCTTGTTATTATGTTACTTTTATTGATGATGCAACTAGAAAAACTTGGGTTTATTGCATTCAACAAAAAATTGATGTTTTTGATACTTTTAAGAAATGGAAAGCTTTGGTTGAGAATGAGACAGGAAAAAGTTTGAAGTTTCTCAGATCAGATAATGGAGGTGAATATTGCATCAAGGAGTTTGATGATTACTGTTCAGACCATGGGATTCGTAGAGAGAAGACAGTTCCAAGAACACCACAAGAAAATGGTGTGTCAGAAAGGATGAACATGACAATCATGGAGCGTGCAAGGAGTATGCGATTGCATGCTAGTTTGCCCTTACAGTTCTGGGCAGATGCTGTAGATACTGCTGTTTACTTAATAAATAGAGGACCTTCAAGCTCTTTGGATGGTAGAATTCCAAAGGAGGAATGGACATGAAAAAAGGTAAACTATTCTTTTTTGAAAACTTTCAATTGTGAGACATTTGTCCATATTAATAAAGAAAATAGAATAAAGCTTGAGGCAACATCCAAGAAGTGTACCTTTATTGGATACAGTGTTAATGATTTATGTTATTGCTTATGGGATTATGAAAATAACAAAACAATTAGGAGTAGATATGTCATATTCAATGAGAAGGTCATGTACAAAGATCAGTTGCAGGGAAAGAAATAGGAAAAAGAAAAACAAGAATACACAGTGCCTGATGAGATCACTGAAAAAGAAATTCCAAAGGAACTTGAAAATCAAAATGTACAACAACAAGAGCAACAAGTACCTCAAACACCTTCAAGTGTTGTTAGAAAATCTACTAGGTTAAGTAAACCCCCTGAACGATTCTCTCCTTCATTGTATTATTTATTGTTGACTGATTCTGGTGAACCAGAATGTTATGAAGAGGCAATGTAGGTAGACACCAAAAAGAAGTGGGAGCAAGGCATGAAAGATGAAATGGATTCCTTGGTAAATAACCATACTTGGGACTTGGTTCATTTTCCCGTAGGAAAAAGAGCATTGCAGAATAAATGGGTTTATGAGTTGAAGGAAGAAGATAGAGGAGAAAAATAGTACAAGGCTAGACTTGTTGTAAAGGGGTTTCCACAAAAGAAAGGTATAGATTTTGATAAAATATTTTCTCTTGTTGTTAAAATGACTTCAATTAGGACTATTTTAAGTCTTGTGGCAGTAGAAGATTTGCATCTTGAACAATTAGATGTTAAAACAACTTTTCTCCATGGGGATTTGGAGGAAGAGATTTATATGCAGCAGCCACAGGGGTATGAGGTCAAAGGGAAGGAGAATTTGGTATGCAGGTTGAGGAAGAGCTTGTATGGCCTAAAGCAAGCTCCAAGGCAGTGGTATTTGAAGTTTGATAGGTTTATGACAGAACAAGGTTATAGTAGATGTCATTCTGATCACTGTGTTTATTTTAAAAAGCTAGAAAATGGAAGCTATATTATCTTGCTATTGTATGTATATGACATGCTTGTTGCAGGGTCTAATATGCATGATATAAATGTGCTCAAGAAAAAAATAGCTAATTCATTTGCGATGAAGTACTTGGGTGCTGCAAACAAAATCCTTGGTATGAGAATAACAAGAGACAGGAAAAATCACAAATTGACATTGTCTCAGGGTGAGTACATAGAGAAGGTGTTGGAAAGGTTCAGAATGCAGAATGCAAAACCAGTTAGTACACCTTTGGCCATCCATTTCAAATTAACTAAGGAAATGTGTCCCAAGACACAAGAGGAGATATAATACATGTCCAGGGTCCCTTATTCATCAAAAATTGGTAGTGTGATGTATGCAATGGTTTGCATAAGACCGGATATTGCACATGCAGTGGGAGTTGTGAGTAGGTATATGAACAATCCAGGTAAGGAACATTGGGAGATAGTAAAGTGGATTCTCAGGTATTTGAGAGGTACTTCTACTCATGCATTATGTTTTGGAGTTTCAGACACTTTTCTATAGGGATATGTTAATTCATATATGGCAGGTGGTAAAGACAACAGGAGGAGCACCACAGGTTATGTTTTTACTATAGGTGGAACAACAATAAGTTGGATTTCAAAACTGCAAAAGGTTGTTGCACTTTCAACAACAGAGGCAGAGTATGTTGCTGCTACAGAGGTTTATGGAGGAATTGGGAAAGAAGCAGGAGAATAACAGGTTGTAATGTGACAGTGAGAGTGCCATTCATCTTGCAAAGAAATCAAACTTCCATTCAAAGACTAAGCATATACAAATGAGGTACCATTTCATATGATCCGTCTTGTAAGATGGACATTTGAAGTTGGAAAAGATACACACTAGCCAGAATCCTGCAAATATGTTAACAAAGGGAGTAACCAGGGAGAAAATGAGTTCCTACTCAGTTTCAGTTGGTCTTCAAGCATGAAGGTGAAGATGGGAAATTTTCCAGGTCCATGAAGGTTTAGAGTCCAACATATACAACATCGGTGGAGTTGCTGAGATCAGTCTCCAAGTGAGAGATTGTTGGTTGTAGAGCCTGATTGTCTACCTGATTCAGAGGTCTATTGTTTTTGGCCATGTTTATACCCCATGAAAACTTTACACCCTAGAAGTATGTACACTCTTCCATGCGGGGGAGTGCAGAGGGGGGTTACCCCCTCCCCCTCTGCGGGGTTTGAGGGGGCAAGCGAGCCCCCGAAGGAAAAATTGCCTTGTAAAAGTATATTGTAATTTCATTGTAAATCTGGACCGTTCATTATAAGGTTGCAAATCTAACGATAGAAGTTATGTTAGGGTTTTTTTCCCTATAAGGAAACCCTCTCTTATGAGGGAAATGTATTGCGGCTATGCATTATGAAAAATATTGTATTATGAGATAGGAGACTGTGAGAGAAAGAAGAGGAAATTACAACGGGTTTGCTGTAGGTTGTATCCCTTCATTTGTTGGATAATAATAAATGAAAGACCTGGAAATTTCTCTAGTGGATGTAGCCCACACTGGGTGAACCACGTAAATCTATGTCTCTATTGTATTGTGTATCTTCTGTGTTTTGTTTCCACATTTGTTTTATTTTATTGCTCCACGGTCCTGTTTTTCTAACATGGAAGGGAATAGAAAAATCCTTATTAATATGAGTGCAGTCCTACTCGTGGCACCTTAGGTCAGGGTTGAATTTATAGTTCAAATTTACTTATCTCTTTACTTCCCATTTAAATTTTTCATGATGATACTGCGTTTTTGAACAGAAATATTCAACGAAAAGTAGAGAGAAAAATATTTAAAGTGGAATTCCCTGACAACATTCATATTATGGTTCTCTTGGTGTGCTCACTTGTGTTCATAACTGCATTATTACAAAGAGAAATAATGAGAAATAAACTAAAGGAAACCTACTCCTAAACCTACTCTAAACTACTAAATAGATCAAAATGCTAAGTAAAATCGTATTTCCAGTGCATCCACAAGAACATCTTCAATCCTACAAGGCATAGAAAGTTGAAAATCAGAATAAAAGAATGTAGTATTTGCATATACAAAATAAATATGTCATGCTTACCTCCTATATATTAATTTAAAAACAAAACAAGGACGACTTTACCATTCTTTTGAAACTTCTTTATGTACGAATCCTCCAACCATTCTACAATCTTGTCGTGATATGGGTCATAATGTCATGGAAGAGTGTAAGTAAGTTTGGAAAACTTGTCAATATTATGGGGACCTAACATAACCATTAGCCAAGACCGAAGTGCCCCATCCTCCTGACAATTCTCCAAGTGTTCATCGATTTCTTCACATGGAGGATCTAAAAGAATCATGTCATGCTTACTTCCTAGATATTTAGGTAAAAACAAAGCAAGCACAACTTTATCCTTATTATGAAGATTTTTTAGATACGAATATTCAAGCCATTCTAAGATCCTGTCATAAAAATTAGGATGCAAACTATGATTTTGATGAAATTGATATATCTATGGGGAACACATCATAAGAGGATTCATGACATCAATTATATTATTGGTTTGAACGCTTCCTTTGATGAGATTGATCGTTTCAAAATGTGAAGCATAAAAATTAAAATTCGAACTAATCAAAGAATGAATATGCAATGTAGAATATTTGATCTTCATAAGAATGAGTGCATTGTCTTTTTCAAAAATAAATCGTGTAAAATCAGCTTGCAACATGTATTTTTTCCATGTGAGTGATGAAAGTGAAAGAGCATCAAATCCGACTTCATAAATTTTATGTTTGTAATTAATTTCACCAAATCTTGGCATATCGAAAATATCTGATTTTGATGGAAAAGGGTAAGACACTGTGGGCAAAGTATCATGTCCACCAGAATCTAAGAAGAGATTAGGATATAAAGAGTAAAAGGAATAAGAAATGAGCACATGAAAATAATCTCTTGAGCTATGATATTTAGCAATGATATTCTCAAGACATTCTTCTTCACTTTCCTTAAAACTTTCACTCTGTTTTGGTGATAAATTCTTCAACATAATAGATCATCTAAATTTGCCTCCTGTATGATAGATAATTCAAAACTTTCATGACAAACATCTAATCTTTCCTGTGGATGAGGGTTTAAGGTTTTTTCTTCAAATTGTAGATTTACATCTCTAATTAGTTTCATAGGAATGTTAGAATGATTAAGATCATTTTCATCACCTAAGTGTTCTTCAATAACTGAATTTAACTATCAATTAAAGAAAGAGTTAGAAGAATGAGGACATTCACCTTGACCCAACATCGAATCTTCTTCCACGATGGCCGAGGACTGAAAATACGATGATTTAGAGGAAAAACCAATTTGATTGTCAATGAAAACCTTTTCAATAGATTCTACCTCCCTTTCTTTTTCAAATTTTTTGGATGGATTCCTCTCATCCTGCGAACACAATTCTTCTTGCAATTGAGTGATAGGATTTGTAACTGATTCATCATTCTTGATTGAATATGACTAGATGAAAGGGATGGAAGCATCATATAGGAGATTTAGTACAAATGACATGTCATCAAGATTAAATTTACAGAGAACATGATGGATTCTACTTGAAAAGCCTTCTAGAGATGAATTGTCATTGATTAGTAAAGTCTGAAATTCTTCACATAATTGATTGTAATCATAGTTTTCAAAAGCATCTAAAAATTCCTCTACAAATTGAAACCAATAAAAAATGTGATATGCTAGAAAAGATTCAAACCAATGTTTAATCCGACCCCTAAAAGTAAAAGCAAACAATCTGCATAAAAATTTTAATTAAAAAATATCATGCTTGATGCATTTACACCAAAATTTATTAATATGGTCTTTAGTAGATACATCCCCACCCCAACATCAAAGGTGAGTTTGGACAAGCGAGAGACTGTCTCGTTGGGAATATTAGGTAACGAGAAGTGGAAAGCATGTTCCAACACAGTGATTTGGGGAGCCATGGGGAATTAAATACATTCGAAACAAAGACTCCTGCAAGGCCAGCTTGTCAGTCTCGCCTACCTTCTAGTGCATTTCAAGATGACACAAAAGAAGAATTTATAAATTTGGAATTATGACAGGCTGAGGGGTAAAATATTTAATCATTTGTTTTTACTCGACCCTCCTTCTAGCACCATTTGTTGATGGGCATAAATGACACTCCGTCAAATGGAAGGTCAGATCCAGACCGAGGTTGTCTAATTGACCCAAGCTGTTTGGAATGAACTGACCCGACGGGTTTAATGCCCCCGTTAGCCAACTAAGTCCTAAAAACAATAAAAGAAATAAACTAACCTAAAGCTACGATTCTAACAATTTATGTACTAATTACAAATGTTTGAATAGAAACATGAATATATACAAATGATTATAAACAATCTATATACAAATTGCAAGGTTTACTTGAAATCTTGTGAAATGAATGTTCGCAATATTGTTTCTAAACAAGATAAAGAAAGAACATAAATCTTTTTTGTTTTCTTTTTGAATTTTTAAAGATTATAAACTAACAAATACTAAGAAAATATAATTGAAATGATAACATAGAAACAATCAAAGCTAATTAATGCAATCATCGTTTCATTAATTTAACAAAATAACACACATACCAATTTATAGTTGATCAACAATACCGAGTTTATCTTCCTGTGTTGTTTGGGCTCCTACTTGTCCTGCATGTAAGGGAAACCTCTGACAGAACAATACTAGTACTTCCATAATAAATTTAAAGAAGTGTTTGATGTGTTGGAGTGAGAATATAACAACAAAGATATAACTAAAAAAAAATCATGTGATCTTATGATAATCAATAACTTAGAACGAGAGGAAACTCAATTCAGAGTATTAATATTATCAATCATTTAACATCTAAAATAAACTCAATAATAATTAAATAATTGATTGATCACACATACAAAATGGAAAAACATGTTATGGACAACATCTAAATATTTAACAATATGAAACACCATATGATGACAAGGCTAAAGCTAAATCAACCATAATAATATCTCATAATACAAAGGTGGCGAAAGAACATAATGGAATAAGCATCACACAAGTCTAAAGCTAGCAGTGAATTGCTTTCCCATATCAATTCCCAAAATCACATGTCCATGCTGTAGTCCAGCCAAAGTTGTGTTTACTACTAAACAAAAACCTCTATTTAAACTTGTCTTGGATTAACAACCTCTTATCATGCAAGATAGAGGGCAATCCCAGAAAAATAGAATGCTTTACAAAAATAGTATAAGAAAGAAACACTCCTGTAGAAGTTTGTTTATCAAAATTAATTACATAAATGATATAGTTTTATCAACAAAAAGAGAAATTACTAAGCTATGGAGCACATGATCCATGATTACTTCTCCTTGTGAATAGCATCATAACTGTTATTTTCCTGAAAAAAAAATAAAATAAATAAATAAATAAATAAAATAAAATAGTAAAAATAAAATAAAAAATAAATCTATCTATTTGATTTTTACAACATAATTAAATCAAAGAGAATCAAAACAATTTTTTACCATTTTTATAGATTAGACAATGAAGCATTTGACAAGTCCGAGTTAATGATAGTGTTGAAATTTGTTGCATTCTTGATAATCACATTACTAGTGCGTTTGAAGCTTTTACTTGCCAAATTTAAATCTAAATTACTCTTCAAATTTTCTTGACAATCGATTTGTTAAAGAAACCCTGAGTCGACTCAACAGTAGGAGCAGGAGAAACCCTCTCTTTTAACACATCAATAACCTCCTCTAACAATTTTCTGGGCACAAAATTATATTGTGGCTTTTTGCCCAAAAGGTTTTGCATACCAACAAAATTTGTTTCAGTGAGTGCATGGTCTCTATGTGAATTAACACCTATCTTTTCGGTCATAGGGTTACAAGGATTGGGGTTTGTATTGGAATGCAAAGGCGAGTCTACTGTGCTCTCGGGTAGGGCAAAATTGTTTCTACATAGGAAATCTTCCCAAGTGTCCCCAATCTGAGCTAGATGTGACAACAACATAATTCGAATCAACCCATGGTAGAATAAGCTAGACAGAGGGTTTAAGCTCTGTCTCTGATAATGCTTAGACATTTTATGTAGGCTCATAAACAGATAGAAAGACATATTTAACTTGAAACCTAGAAAAACCATCAACAAGCTTGAATCTCTGAGCAAAATAAAAAAAATGCTTACCTCAACCGAAACAAAAATTTTGAGATATTTCCCTCCAAAGAACGAGACATATCTATGAAATGATGTAGTTTTTGAAGAAACTTCCTATTTGGACAGTAAATGAGCCCATTTCGGAAATGGGTTTTTGACGGTTTCTCCAAATTTTCAACTGTTTTCTTAGAAATCCTCCCGCAAAAACATGTCTCAGGTGTGCAATTACGGGTTTGAAAAACCTCAGAGTTATTTGATTACTTCGAGTTGCAGTTCCCCCATTTTAGCTTTAGAGCCATCCAACGATTGAGCGAATGCCTGTGCAATTGGCAGGTTATAAACCTCAAACTTTAAGATGAAAATGTCCCAACCATGTGCCTGTAGATTGCTTATGGCATCATCGTGGGCGAGAAGAGATTGAGATCCATTAGGTTCAATTCGAACCACATGAGCCATTGTTTCTATCAAACAGACACAATAAATGAAACGAGAGGGAGGTTTCATTTTCCAATACAAAAACAATAGGGAGAGGTTTGTAAAATCGGAAGAGGCCCGATACCTATGGACTTGGGAGTATCATGCTTGGTAATTTGAGCTTTGAGTGACAAAGAACTAGAGGACGCACATGCTTGTGAACCACTATGCACAATGAACATTAAACCCAAACCATTATCAACTGCCTATTCGAATAATGAATGAGAGTCTTAAATGTGCAGGACAATAGGATGATGTGGAATTGTGAGTACATCAGTCCTGTACTAGGGTGATAGGATAGAGATATGACTAGTGAGAGGAAGAAGCATATAAATTTTAATCCAAGGTTCTGCGCAAATAGGCATATCCAATATAAAAAACATATAGTTAACCATAGATATGACCAAGTCATATTTCTCATAGTGAATCAAATTGTGGTAATGGATCAATCAATAAGATTACAAACTTTAAGACTTATAAACATATAGGTCCCCTTGAGGTGTAATCTCTTTAGCAAAATAAAGGAAGAAACCAAAAACTGCAAAATGATTACCCAAGACAAACTTTTGTTTTAATTTCATGCTTGCAGTCATGAAATTAAACAAAATAGATGAGATATTTAAAGACGAATCACTCTTATAATCAACTAGGCCAATGAATCTCCTGGAAACCAAAATAAATATACGTTTGTGAATATAGAAGGAGGCTGCTATAGAAAATTTTTATCCCTTGGCGGTGAGTTTTATTTTGATAAAATTTGTCAGAATTGTTGGCTGCCAACAGGTTGCTGGCAAGATAAGAAGGAAAATATAACTACTTGCACGATATACTGGATGCTTGAACCAAAGGATATAATTGTGCCATGTTTCTGCTGCAGGGTTGCTTGATCCATTAAATTATAGGTTTATGAATATGAGTTGTTTGTCACTTCTTGCAGGATACTTTTCAAAATCCATCCCACTCTCAAGAGCTTAAGGAGACTAAATTTTATACTGCTGAGTGTGAGATGAAAGAAACTCGAGAGGATAAAATGTGTACAATAATGAGGTCCAAACCTCAATGCAACTAAACCCATCCAACTTGAATATAAATATGGTTAAGGAACCCATCAATAAAGGAAAGGTAATTCTAGATTTTTTCGGTGTTCCCTTTCCCTCACTTTGGGGGTATGCTAGTTATTATATATCTCCATCATTTTGTGCACTTTTTGATATTACAATGACATACCTTCCCAAAAAGTACCTCTATTATTTTGTGCACATTTTGATATTATGATGGCATACCTTTATGAAACGTAGCTCATATACCTAGTTGTTGAGCCAAGCCCGTGGATAAAGGTTTTGGTAATATCAAAGAAGTTATTCACTCACATTATAATTATTGCATTATGGGATGATACAATTTGAAGGTTTTGGTAGTATTGGAATTTGACCAATTTTGAATTTGCATTTTGATGAAGCTGATAATTTAGATACCACACACATCGCAGTCCTTGACACCCATCACACTTACCATGGATATATGAAATGATTACCCTTAATTCTACGAATTTATTTACATGTCATGCAAAAGCAAATTGAAAGCTTGAAATAATTGATATCAAGACATCTTCATTTTGGACAAGTTTAATGTTTTATGCTAAAAGAGTAAAATGCATTACTTTTACTGTATGTTTTGTTAGAATTGTATTGTTTATGATGGTATTGATATCTAACGTTAATTTTTTTTGGTTATAATTGTATGGTTTATGCTGGTATTGATATCTAACCCTAGTTTTTTCTTGCTCATTTCTTATGAGATTATTTCAGATTATGCATTTTACTTAAAGAATTATGCCCCTTTCTTGCATAAATCTTGTACGAAGTTATTATATTTTTTTGTTGTGTTTTGGGGTTCATATACATATTCAAACATATTCTATTATTGAAATCTATTTTAACTCACCTCAAAGGCTAATGTACTTAAATCTAGTTTAATTTGGGTGCATGGATTTAGAGATTTGGTCATGCACTATGCGACTTGCAATTCTTTAAATTTTGGAAAGGAGAAAAATAGGCCAAAATAAGTCCTACACCCCTATCCTTTCCTATAAGGTACAACATAACCTTAAACAAGCCTCTAATAAATGTTTCCATGTCATCCAATAATCTTGGATTCTTTCTTTAGTGCTATGTTTGCTTTGTCCTTTTTTTCATAGGTTTGATAATTTGTTTCAATAAATTTATTGCATTTTCTCTACCTCTTTCTTAACTAAAATTTTCTTCTAGCAAATGTATTATTTGGTTTTACCCTTTTGGATGACCTTTAGACTACAACTCCAACATGTCCTCCTGTAGCCTTCTCTTGTTTTGATGGACATGTATATGGAGCCTTCAAAAGCAATATTCATACTCAAGTCCACAAACAACTCCAAAAACATAAATCAAATTCCAAACTAATTGATAATACAACTTCCAATTTGAAATTATAAACTTACTTTCATAATATATACAAATTTTAGTAAATACATTGATTTCTAATACTTTCCATGTCAAGACTTAATTACTCCACAACTCTATGTTATTATTATTAATCTTATTACTTTCTATTAGTTGATTATTCAATATAAAAACATGAATTATATAATATGAATATAACATCATAATAACAATATAAACAACCATTACAATACAAATCACAAACTACATGACCCTCTCTTTGTAATTATATGATTCATAATTAAACTATTTTACCACATAATCACAAAAAAAAAACATTGTAATAACAATACAAACAATCAAATTATATGGTTCATAATTAAACTATCTTACCACATAAATATAATAATAAATATCATAATAACAATACAAACAATCATTTGATAGAAACCACAAACTGTGTGGCCCTACCCCTGACCTTGAGTGATTGTTTAACTCATAATTCAAATATCTTACCCACATCATAACTTCTTTATTTTAATCATCGTAATAACAATACAAACAATCAAATTATATGGTTCATAATTAAACTATCTTACCACACATAAATATAATAATAAACATCATAATAATAATACAAACAATCAAATTATATGGTTCATAATTAAACTATCTTACCACACATAAATATAATAATAAACATCATAATAACAATACAAACAATCATTTGATACAAACCACAAACTGTGTGGCCCTGCCCCTGGCCTTGAGTGATTGTTTAGCTCATAATTCAAATATCTTACCCACATCATAACTTCTTTATCTTAAAGAGATTAAGAACAGGATATTTAATATGATATCGTTTGTAATTTTGATTTTTTAATAGTTATTTATGTTAACATTTAATTGGAATAATGTGGGTCATTTAGTTTTGAAACATTGACAAACAACAAGTGGGTCATTTATTTTTGAAACTTTAACAACAATAAAGTTTGCTTAGTATTTTTCTTTTAAGAAAAAATTGATAAACAATAATTTAATATTAAATAAGAAGTGAGTAAGAAAATGACATTGTATTTGAAAATATTAAAAAGAGAATAAAAATAATAATTAAATTTCATATATAGACTTTACACTATTCAACTAAAAATCATTTTAGTTTAATTATATTAAACAAAATTTATTTATTTATCATAACTTCACCAATATATTAAACAAAATTCTATTTATTTATCATAACTTCACCATCTATATATATATATATATATATATATATATATATATATGTATATATATATATATATATATATAATTGGTGAAGTTATGATAAATAAATAAATTTTGTTTTACTTATTATCTAATATCATATTATTATATATTGAACTTTTCTTAAAAGACAAATACTAAACAAACTTTATTTTATATATATATATATATCCACAATAAAGTTTGTTTAGTATTTGTCTTTTAAGAAAAGTTCAATAAATAATAATATGATATTAGATAATAAGTAAGAAAATGACATTGTATTTGAAAGTATTAAAAAAGATAAAAATAATAATGTAATTTCATAATAGTTTAATATATACACTTTACATTATTCAACTAAAAATCACTTTACCTTAATTATATTAAACAAAAAATTATTTATCAAAACTTCACTCATATATATATATCACCTTACCTTAATTATATTAAACAAAATGAAATTTAATTATCATAATCTGATTGATTGATGTATAATCAATGTTGATAAATATATAAAATTGCAAAATTTAATAGCTTAGAACTAAGTTTAGAGAACTAGTTAAAATTAAAAAAATCTCAATTCTATCCTAATATTATTATTATTATTTTTTTTTTTAAATGTTACTTAAAAAAGAGTGAGTGTTTATATATGTTTCAATACATGTAATGTCTTATATTTTGATTTTAGGTAGTTAGAATTTTGATTTTTGTTTATTTTAGTAATTCATTGCTTAACACTTATTTGGACTCAACAATGTTGATATAGACATGTGCCAAGTGTGCATCTGGACTTATTTATGTGTTGTATATTATTATTTTCATTATTATATGCTCATGATGATTATAACTCTTTGATTTGTTTAAACATGCAAATTAAGATGTGGAATTTAGGTACATGGATATCGATTCAAAGTTTTGTTGTGAATGCATAACAGATGCAAGACATGATAAAAATAAACATACATTTCTTAATTGAACGTCAATACAGATATAGATTCTTATATGAAATTATGATGTATATACATGTATATGAGTTATTGGTGAACTAACCTATAGGTTGATGAGCTATGTGATAGCCAAATGAATACAACGATGAGGTAACATGGATGTCGTAGACATCAAGAAGATAACGTATGTTATAATTTATAATTATTATTTAATTTATGATTTGAAATATTGCTATGATTTGTGGTAAGTGTGGTTTTGACAGGACACACAACTTTCCCAGAGTGGTTGTTTGATGACGTGAATCTAAGAACAATAGTTGCACAATAGGGCTTGATGTAGGGTGTTGACCCTTGTTCTATAAGGAGCCGTGGAGGTATTTCCCACACTTTATCCTTCGAAACCTAGAGTCGTGGGAGGGCTGTGTGAAGTCACACTCCCCTAGACGTGTGATGGCGACTGCTAGTTCCCTGTTGGGGAAGTTTGGTCGAGATGTATGACACTTCCGCTTATGGGTTCTATATGAAGTTAGGTCAATATAGTTGATGCTCCAACTTAGCCCAACAGAGGAAATGATAGGATGGAAGATGGAAGTAGGTTAGGAAGGAAGGATGCTTTGATGTTAGTTGAGAATACTGATTGGGGATTAGAGATGCCACTATTGTTTACTCACTTGGTTCCTACCATGTTTAAAACCCTCTTTTGATTTTCTATTGATATTTTAAGTGTGATAATGAGTTATTGATGAGTTTGGTGGAATTTGTTTGTTAAGATTATTAAATGATGCATTACTTAATCTGTTGTCCTACATGTCTTCATGTGATCATGTAGGAACTATGTACTAGAGGAATTGGTTATTTATCGTTAGTACATGCATGAGATATGTGTCCACGAGCTATGCACACATACCCTACACATGTACACTAGTACAATTAATTAATGCATTAATTATTAAAGTAGATTATTAACTATTTAATTGAATGTTTATTGATTATGTAAATTGTATTGCATAAAAAATATCTAGAAGCATTAAATACCTTCTTTGACTTTGATTGATGGTTGGTATGATGAATTAAATGAGCATGGTGGGTTGTCATGTACATTTTGGGGAAAATTGTCAAATTGCATTTATTAGCTAGCATGAGAAGAAAGACTTTGCATTTTATTTATTGTTGTTTAATGCAAGTCATTTATATTTTAGTTTTATTTTAATCTTTTCCCAAAAATCTAGATAAGGGAGATTGATGGATAATTATGAGTGTGGTTGAGGAGACTTGGGGAAGGGTGTATGTAAACTTGATAAATAGGGAGAAGAATTGGTGAGGAAGGGGATGTGGATGGGGAGGTTTGAGCATGATGAGAGGTTGTGAAATCTTTGGAAGATATATTTCTTATTATGGTTTTTATTTGAGCATTTGTGCTTTGCTGTTCTTGGAGTCACGGGCACAGAGGGCCAAGAAACTGAAAGATTTCTTGGAGCTAGGAAGCCGACAAGGCTCCTAGTTGGCTGGGAGGATTTTGTTGTTTCACTCTGGGCAAGCGGGAAAAGAATGGTTGGAAGCATCTTCCTACTACTAGCAAAGCTACATTGAAATTGATGAGCTTCAACAGACCATGGATGAGGTGTTTTCATTGGTATTTTGTTTTACTGAACTGTTTTAAGTTTTAAATATTAGAGTTAAAATAATACTTAATTCATCATGTTATTTACAATTATCATTGAGCAAATGTAAAGAGTTGTGGAAATGAAAATCAATGAAATTATGTTAAATCAAAATTGTTAATGCATATGTGTTTAATGAGTGATTAATTGCCTAACATCCTAGATGGGTGTTACATTTGGTATTAGAGCATGGGCTCAACCCTAGGGCCAAAAGGGCCATCATCTTTGTGTGGACTACTCTAAATATATATCTAAATTCAAATTTGAAAGATTTAGCATTCTTTTCATGCAAACAATTAAACAACCAGATATAATTTCGAGATTTAGTACCATGTAGAAATTATGTTTGCATATTTTGAATGAAAAAGCTTGATCTGAGGCCTTATACCAACTCAACCATCTCAACAATTGCATTGGAGCCCTTTACTAAGTAACATGTTTTTCTATTATTTTCTTAGCTAAGAGTTGTATTCAAAACACTTTATTTGATATTTTCTAGACCTATAGAATCTTACTCGTTTTATGCAGAGACATCCATGAGATCGTTATCCAAACCAAACATTTCTAGGTCAAACTCTAAACATGTCAGTTTTATATATTAAATTAAGCCCAATCTTGATATTTTAGGGCCACCACATCTCATACTAGAAACTCCCAACATAGTGGGATGGCCTTGATCTATCCTTAGTAGTGACAAAGGAAACATCCAAATGCTCACAAAAAATTCTAGACTTTGACACTATAGAACACACTGAAATGAAAGTAGAAATCGAGACCACAAAACAAAGAAAACAAATCTATGAAATTCATGACACCTTGCGGAATTCTGATGTGGAGAAATTTTGAAGTATTCCCTCCTCTACGTCGAATGTTCTTCAAGTTTTCATTGAAGTGAGATTGCAAATCCTGGGAATTTAGATAAAATAAAGTAATGAATTTGTGGGAAGGTTTTGTTACAGCCAAAAGCCACTAGCACACCCTGTATAAACTTTCCCATTGCATTGTAATCATGTATAAACTTAGCCTGTATAAACTCTTTTCTGCCCAAGAGTGGCATCAAAATCCTTAATCCTTTTGGCTATAAGGGCATCTTTAGAGTTAACAGAGGAAGCCAAAATTATCTCTGCAGAGTACCTCACAATCTTCTGAACCTTTTCAACGTCATCCCTTTTTCCTAAATAAGCTTCCAGATGCTTTGCAAAATCTATGCCTTTCTTTTTGCTTTGCATATTAATTGCAGGGACACTAGTATCAATATTAATATTTTTTAGTAATTGTTCCTGTAGATGCCTCTATCAATGTCTCTGGATTTGTAGAGAGTTTCTACATTTCCATCCTTCCAAATTCTTTTTAAAAGATAATCTACACAGGAAAATATGAATTTTATGTAGTTAAAAAAAAAAAGTTAAGCTTCTTACTCTCCTTCCTTCGTTATTAATTACACTTGTAACTTTTGAACTTTTAGTTTGTACTCTAATTTTGTTTTATATGACATTATTTATTGGTAAATGAGGAAATGGTAAAAAATAAATCATTTTGTGCAAGATTGAAAAGGATGTTTGTAAAAAAAAAACCTGTGCTTTCTTTCTTAATCTCTTAAAGAGTCATGGATTATTTTGAAGAACAACAAAATGAAGATGTAATAAGATACATGTTTTGCAGGCATGTAATAAGATACATACAGGTTTCTAGTATCTTTTCCTCCAACAAATGGTTCCTGTTATCGCACGGTTTGTAGGAAAGGGCCAAGGGCTTTGAAACCGGCGTAACAGGAGCTTCCCCACCCACTGTCACCTCGCCAAGGGCTTCAAACTCCGCTGTATCAGAGCTTCCCACCCAATCGCCACCGCATGGGGGCTCCTTTCATTTAGGAGGGCAAGTCCATGGAGACCCCAAAGTCAATCTGAGTAAAAGGAAGGTTAAAGGATAAAGATAAGGCCAAGTCAAGAGAAACCCTTCCACGATTTATGCCCAAGATGTCACAAGAACCATCGGTCAGCTAACCGCTTACAGACAAAACAGAGATAACTAGAGTATATGCTTGCAATGTTAGTATAGAATAAATGACTATCTTCAATATATGAGTACTACTATTATTGATCGTCGAGATACACAATAGACTTATACACCACATATATAATGATCACAGATCAATTCAAAACCATGTATCAAAATATCAATGCACTAGATCAAGCTCATATAACAACGCAGCCACGTCACCTATTAGTAAGCCGCATCGTGATGATCGGCTTTTAACAATAGGTCAAAAAAAATGACAAATGAGTGAAACGTTTTGAGTAAATAGCTTAAGACAACACGTATCAACTCAATGCCAATCAAAGAGCCGCTAACAATCACAACGCTGCAAGTATAAACCAAGAAATGGAGTATGACGTCACCCCTATGATAACAAAACACAGCCGACTATGACGCCGCTTTCTTTATCAATGAGTCAAAAGAATGGAAAAGAGCACAACGCTTCAACAAATACACTTGCAAATGTAACCACAGTTCAATGCCACCGTAGAAATGATGTTTCAAAACGTTAGGGTTTGATCAAGAGGTTTAATACTAAGAAGCCACGTTTCATGCTATTGTTATTTTGCGTGTTAATAGCCAAAATGGACGCTTGGACAAAAATCAACCAACCAAAATGTACAATCTAACTCCACGGTTAGGTTGGAAGATGAGGTCGCATCTTTCTATCCAACCAAGTTTTAAAAGGCCTTACCGCCACCTAATTTAAAAGTTAGTTCAAAATAGCTAGGGTTAGTAGATAGGTTAATAGGGTTTTCAGCAAATTTGAAAGAGTTTGAAGATTTTAAGGGCACAACAAGCTCAAGAAAAGACTCTTAGACTAGTGCCTTGGTTAATGGAGTCAAAGAGGTAGCTACTGGTTTAGAAGGCCTTCAAACTTAAAGGCAAGACAAGAGAACTAGGGTTTGGTGTTGCAAAGGCAAGGCCACTAACCCTAACCCTCTAAGAAAAAAGAAGGCTAACCTAGGGTGTAAAGTGCTAGGCCCAGCTTCCCCAATCCTTCCCTCTTAAGACTTCCTTCAGTAAACGCTAGCTTAAAAGTATAAACCCATGGCTGAAAAGTGTTGCAAAGGCAAGGCTTTTTCAAACCCTTAGCAAACCCTAGGTGTAAAATCAATTAGCCCTAGAATCACTTTCTTCTTCAATTTCTACCAAACTAGCACAAGAAGAGAGAAAGTTAGTGTAGCAAAGGCTAGGCTAAACCCCGAATCAAATGGTTATAAGTTAATGCCACGGGACATGAAGTCTCAACCTACTTGTGTGTGACTCCCTAGGTTTCAATGATTAAGTCAAAGCAACAAGATACAATGACGTAAATAAGACAACAACTATTCATTCAAGAAGCTTTGAAAGAAATACACTTACAACATCATGAAGAACATTAATCCAATCCCAGTTGTAAACCTTCCACAGCAAAAAGCACCACTTCACCAAGAAATAAAACCTCCATAGTTGGGTACTACCCTCCAAGAGACCAAAAATAAGACAAGAGCTAAAGAGTTTCTCTCACCAATGAGAGCAAGTTATGTTATGATCCATAAAGAGGGAAAACATCCTCTGTTTATACAATACATTGACCTTTAAAAATTGAAAATAGGTCAACAAAATAGCCGACATGGCCAAAAGTTCGGCTTTAAACCATTTGTTACTTTTACATGCTAAATTGCCAAAATGAGCAAAAGACAAGGCGACAAGCCTCAGTGAGACGTTAGCCCTCTTAGGGCATGATAACCACCACCGGGGAATCGCTGTTCTCCCGGGCTCTCCAAGATCATCCCATTATCCACAAACCACCTAAGAAAGCCGCCACCGCACCTCGAAATCGCCCAAAGATCAATGGCGACGCCCTGCCCATAATGGTCCACGTCCATCCTCGTGGGTCGCCCTTGCCACAAATCTATGCCAAAAGACATCCTGATGAGTGGTTCTTCCCAGGCATGGGATCATCATAAGTCCCCGCCCGCCTCACAACCTCAACGTCCATCCGATGGGCTCTTCAACTCATGAGGTCCGAACCCATCATCTCCCCATGTGCAATCATCCTTATGGTACCGTCCGGCATGGTCCTCAGACATCAGCATACTCCAAATGGGCTCATCACCCTAGACATCATAGCAATGTAAATCAAATTTCATCATTAAAATAAAATGTATGCATAACACCTCTAACAAATCTTCTAATAGCTCAAAAAACCTTACACACGCACCCACCATACAAAAGTCAAAGCAACCATTGGCAACCTATTGGGTCAATACCCACAAGAACTCGAAAGTTTCCAAGAAAGGGTTATCCAAAACATGTGGCACGACGTGATATGGTTTTAGGGATGTCCGGTTATATTTAGACCTAGGGTCAGTGTCGTCTGTATGCCTTGTAGGGAGAGTATGAAATGCACCGTCGTGGATGCAATTTTCCAAGCCCTTATTGCCTTATCTTCTTATTTATTTTTGCTACAAGTCTTGACAAAGACGACACTGCCTTGTCTAGGTGGCAAGAGCTGACAGCATTACCCACAAATACTTCACGGAAATGAAAAGGTTGTCTCATCACGAGACAACCTACCAAAATCATAATATAATAACATCAGTGACATTCCCACTATGGATAACACACCAGGGCAATGGCCTTTGAAAATTTCTTTTGCCAAAGGACAAGAGGTCTCATAACGAGCCGACCCATCCTCTTGGTTAGGTCTTGCACTTTATTATTTATCATTTTTCTTAGGGTCCTCAGCTTCTTATGAGAGGTTTTCATTGCCTCTCGATCCCTTGGCTAAGCATCTCTAGGTTTTAATTTCCTATGGTTTTTATCTCTTACCAAATTTTGTTTTTTACTTTCTGGGCCTTTAGCCTCTTCTCTTCCCATTGCCAAGACAAGATGTACCCAGTGGTCCTCCTAATGGCCAGAATTAGGGGAGTGGGATAGATGAGCTGGTTTTAAGATGAAAGGAGCATGAGGGGAGCGGACGATGATCCTTTTCAAATCCCCTTTGGTGGAAAATCAAAACCCATGAATACCAACTTCTACTAGGCTCCCACCAATCACCCAAACAATGGTCAAGTGGGTTAGTGTAAAATCCAAGGAGTTATCTGAAATAAAAGAGATACAATGCATACATAAGAAAGTTATAATGATCAAATATGACATACCATGATACCTTGACCATTACCTCATGGGAGCAAGAGAACTCTTTTCGGGATGCAAGCCCAAGCCTAGTGTGATGGAGGTCGGTAACGTCATGTGACAACTGGGTCGAAGAAAAGTAACCTCCAGATCTGCTCAGTCGCTTCCTCAAGCTTCTCAGACGCATGTCTAGGGACCATGTGGGCTCGGATTCTCCTAGTTATCCCTAATATCGGGATAACATCTCGATCCAACTCGGGGACATGCGCTTAATCGAGAGGTATGAGAACCTCAACAATCTTTTGACGTAGACTGCGGACTAGCCACACTGACAAAAGGCATCAATGAGAGACTGGTATGCTACAATTCCATAAAAGCAACAACAATATATATAAAATAAAAAAAAAAAAAAAAAAAAAAAAAAAAAAAAAAAAAACAAGAAAGAAAAACAAGAAGTGCATATATTAGAACAACAATGCAGTGGCGGTCATTTCAATTGCATTCTTACTGCTGGTCACAGTTACGAATCAAACAACGAATGGAAGTCAATCCAACAATGGCCCACGATACCGCCTTTGTGCTTCAACATAAACCAAAATAATGATATCAAGAAATATGTCATGAGTTAGAATATACACAATATCATCGGAAAAGTCAAAATCTAACTCATGGAGTATGGAGGGTCAAAAATAATGTAAGGCCAAGTCCATCTTTGAGGAAAGCACTTAATCCTATCCAAGAAAGTATCATAAAGTACAGGTCTTAAAACTAATAATAAGGGCCTGTAGACTGTTACCTAGGACATCCTCACTTTCTAAGGGAAGGATTGACAAAAGTTTAGTAGACTACCGGTAAATCATCAAGGGTAGGTTGAAAAATCGATTGAAATAGTATTACCCAACCAACACTTGAAAACCCTAGTTTTCAAGGGTTGCCCAGGAGGAAACTCAACACAAAAGGTACTTCCCAACTACACACTTAATGGTGCCAGTAAAGAAATAAATCATGGTTGGGAAGAAAGTCGAAAGTAACCTCCTTAAAGCAAACGATGTCTTACTTGTAGCAAGGTCTGAAAACAACATTGGTCGATAATCAACTTCATAAAAAAGGATTCAAGCGCCCATCAAACATCTCAAGGTAAGACCGAAAATCATCCAAGAACAAGGTATCAAGTCATCCTTGGGTTTTGTATTAAGGTAAAGACCTTTCATCTCCGTTGCCACCGGTCATAAGTAATCTGGTCGTGACAACCTAAGCAACAACTGAAGACGATCCTTTGCGCCAGATGGACCCCAGATCAACCAACCATATCCCAACCCTCTCCAAACATGCAAGAACTCATCAAATCAACTATGTCGGTGACGTGATTTCATAACATGGGGAGTCAAAACATCCAATACCTTTTCAATTTCTTTGTATCATAACCATCTAAAACTTGAAGGGAACAATGTAACTCGCTTAATCCTTCCTGGCAAGAGCTTCAAGTATTTAGACATCATCATCAGATAGAAGACTCCCCACGCCTCTCAAATTTCCTGGAGAGACATGGAGGATCCGCTCATTCAAGGGTTCCGCTCCTTCTTCATTTTCTCAATCATAAAACAACAAGGCATCATCAAAGAAACAAAATAACTTACCCCATTTCTCTTCATCTCTTGTGTAGGATTGACAAGATCTTGGAGAGTTTCATCAGGCTGAGGAGTGATTATCGGTGCTTCATCCTCATGAACCGCTTTTTTGTCTTCAATTTCACGTTAAGAGACTCCACTTCATCCCAGGCTTCCATTTCTTCAATCACCTGTCTTTAGCTTCTTGAAACGGAAGGTGACCAACCTCTTCTTCACTTTGCTGCAAAGGAGAAACAGTGTCTGCATGACTTCATCGCAGGGAGGAGCCCCGTGGATGCTTCATTATCTTGGTTCTATCTCCTTGCCTCATTCACGCTCTTCCTCACCGGGTCAACACCTGTCTCCCTTTTCTCTTGTGTATCTCAACAAAGTTTTCATGGGAAACCAGCTTCATCATGTTGAGAGTGTCCATGGCATCGATCTTGGTCACCGAAAAGACTCTTCCCAATTTCCATGGCCATTTTGTGAGCTTCGTGAAGTGTCTTTGGCTTTCTCTGTTAAGAAGGAAACTCAAGTGTACCTTAAGTCCATTAGCATAAAGATAGATGAGGTACTTATCTCTAGGACGACAGCCAAGAGGAATCAGGTAAAATGACTTTGAACCTAAAGCACGCACTGACAGCCTCAAATCTTGCTTGTTTTATATCTTCAAGTTCTTTGATCAATGATTGTATATCTTCCATTTCCATGTTCCACCTTGCGAGGAAAACCCTCAAAATGATCCATAGAATGAATGTTGGCACTTGGAAGATCATCATACCCATTTTCGGGCTTCTCCATGCAGTGATGAAAGCTTCATCACCAAGTCTTCAGCCTCATCATCATCAGGGAAGTGTTGGAAGAATTTTCAAAATCTTCTCATGTGGGACTGGGACAATCTTCATCGCTGCCAAAAAAATGAGGGAGGAAAAGCTCATAACAAGGAGGCATCTTTCTAGATATCCTGGGATTTTACTTATATCCAAAGGTTTGTAGTTTCCTCGATCCCATTGTGAAGTCATTGTCGGGTTCGTCATCGCTGGAGTCGTCAGATAGTTTCCTCCAAACTACCAAAGAATAGGGGAAAAGGTATGAGTCGCCTGGTAAGCTTATAAGAAAGTATCCCGAGGCAAGTCTTACCAAAGATATGTCGTTGAGGAAGGTAGACTGTTCTCGGCAACGACGCCAAAATGTTATCTCTCCATCGGTTTGTAGCAATAAGGGCTTTGAAACCGTAACCAGAGCTTCCCCACCCACCGTCACCTCGGTGGGGAGCTCTTTCATTTAGGGAGGGAAAGTCCAAGGGAGACGCCCCTAAAGTCAACTGATAAATGAAGGGAAAAGGATAAAGATAAGGCCAAGTCAAGAGAAACTCTTCTTACGATGTTATGCCCAAGATAGTCACAAGAACCATCGCTGGCACTGTTTGCGAGACAAAACAGAGATAACTAGAGTATATGCTTGCAATGGCATAGTATAGAATAAATGACTATCAATATATGTGAGCAATACTAATGCTATTATTGATCTAAGTCAATGATGGCTAAATAAGCAAAGACTATAATAACTTCACAATATAGCATGTATAATAGCATTCAATGATCAATTCAAACCATGTATTAAAATATCAATGCAATAGATCAAGCTCATATAATAATGTCGCCATCGCCACTATATAGTGTTTCTGCAATGTGATGACGTGGCCTTCAACAATAGGTCAAAAGTTGACAAATGAGTGAAACGTTTTTGAGTAAATAGCTTAAGACAACACGTATCAACTCAATGCCAATCAAAAGAGTCATAACAACAATAACGCTACAGGTGTATAAACCAAGAATGAGTATGATCGCCACCATGATAATGTTGTCGCACTATGATGTCAAGTTTCATCAACAATGAGTCAAAAGAATGGAAAAGAGCACAACGCTTTACCAAATAACTTGGTAAAGTGTATCAGCTCAATGCCAATCAAAAGAGAATGATAAAGCCAAACGTTAGGGTTTGATCAAGAGGTTTAATACTAAGACGCCACAAATATGCTATTGTTGTTATTTTGCGAGGTTAGCTACAGTCAAAGTGGACGCTTGGACAAAAATCAAACCTGAACCAGTACAATCTAACTCCATCACAAAGGGAAGATGAGGTCAAAGACCTTTCTATCCTCAAACTGCTCAGAAAAGGACTCACGCTACCCACTTAAAGTTAGTCCTAAAATTGAAGCTAGGGTTAGTAGATAGGTTAGTTAGGTTTTGCAAATTTGGAGAGTTTGAAGATTTTAAGGGGCACAACAAGCTCAAGAAAAGACTCTAGACCAGTGCCTTGGGTTAATGAGTCAAAGAGGTGTAGCTAATGGTTTTGAAGGCCTTCAAACTTAAAGACAAGAGAACTAGGGTTTAATGGTGTCAAAGGCGCGTCACCAACCCTAACCCTAAGAAAAAGAAGGCTAACCTAGGTGCGTAGCAAAGGCTAGGCCTAGAGTTTCAATCCTCTCCTTAAGACTTCCTTATAAACGGGCTAGCTTAGAAGTAGAAACCTATGGCTGAAAAAGTGTTGCAAAGGCAAGGTTTTTCAAACCCTAGAATCCAAACCCTAGTGTAAATCACTAGGCTCAGATCAATTTCTTCTTCAATTTCTACCAAAACTAGCACAAGAAGAGAGAAAGCCAAGGTAGCAAAGGCTAGGCTAAAACTCCCCTCAAATCAAATGGTTATAAGCTAATGCTACCGGGACATGAAGTTCAACCTACTTGGTGTAGACCCCTAGGGTTTCAAGGACGGGTCAAAGCAACAAGATACAAATGAATGTAAATGTAAGACAACCATTCATTCAAGAAGCTTTGAAAGAAATACACTTTACAAGATCATGAAGAACATTAACCCAATCCCTAGTTAAACCTTCCAATAGCAAAGCACCACTTCACCAAGAAATAAAAACTCCAAGAAGTTGCGCCTTACCTCCTCCAAGAGACCAAAAACAAAGACAAGAGCTAAAGAGTCTCTCTCACCAATGAGAGCAAGTTATGTTATGATCCATAAGAGGGAAAACATCCCCCATTTATACAATACACTGACCTTAAAATTGCAACAAATAACAGGGCCAGCCGACATATGCCCGCTTTAAATCATTTGTTACTTTTTACATGCTAAAATTGCCAAAAATGAGCAAAAGACAGGCGCTGCTTCCTCAGTGAGACGTGCTAGCCCTCCGAGGGCATGATAAATCCACCAAATGAGTTAGGAACGCTGTCTCCCCGGCCTCCAAAGATCATCCCACACGTACAAACCAGCCCAAGAGTCACACGCGTTCGAAATCGCTCCAAAGATCAATGGTGACGCCCCGCCCATAATGGTCCACGCCCGACCGCTGTGGTCGCTCCCCATAAGTCACAAATCTATGCCAAAAGACGTCTTGATGAGGGGGTTCTTCTTCCTCTATGCATGGGCTCATCATAAGCCCGGTCCTGCCTCTGCCATCCTAACGCCCATCCATGGGTTCTTCAACCCTCATGGAGGTCCGAATCATCTCCCATGTGCACCGATCATCTGGCACCTGTCCGCATGGTCTCCAGACATCAGCATACGCCTGCCTATCCCCGACATCATAGCAATGTAAATCAAATTTCATCATTGTAAATTATCAAATGTATGTATACCACCTCAATAACAAATTCTAATAGCTCAAAATCCCATACACCCACCATACAAAGTCAGCAAACTACTGTGGCAACCTATTAGTCAATACCATACAAGAACTGAAAGTTTCCAAGTGAAAGGGTTATCCAGAAAACATGTATAATGACGGATATGGTTTTAGGGATGTTCGGTCATAGTAAGACCAAGGGTCGGTGTCGCCCTGCGGGTGCCTTTTGTAGGAGGCGAAGCCAGAATTCGGCCATGGATGCAATTTTCTAAAGCCTTATTATTTTATTCTCCTTTTTATTTATTTTTGCTACAAGTCTTGACAAAGACGACATCATTTTACAGTGGCCGTGAGTCAATGTTGTTACTCATACTCATGGCCTTAAATGAGAGGGGTCGGGTCATGGATGAGACCTCCCTTCCTTGCACATGCAACCAAAATACCGCTTGGTAACCAGATGGTGGCAATGTCATACCGGGCTAAATACCTATGAACATACTGGCCTACCATTTTTCGATGAGACCTCCCATCCTTTTAGCTAGGTCTTGCACTTTATTATTTATCATTTTTCTTAGGTCCCCGCCTATGAGAGGCTTTTTATTGCCTTCTCGGGATCCCCTCGGGCGAAGTATCTCTAGGTTTTAATTTCCCATGGATTATCTGTCAGCCTTGCTTTTTTACCTCCTGCCTTTAGTTTTCCTTCTTCCCACAATAAGATACCCGGTGGTCCTCCTAATGTCCGCCACTAGGGGAATAGGATGAGCTGGTTTTAAGATGGAAAAGTGAAAGCATGAGAGGAGCGGACGATGATCCTTCAAACCCCTTGGTGGAAGCTAACCAAAACCCATGAATACCAACTTACTAGTTCACCCAACAATCACCCAAACAATGGTCAAGTGGGTTAGTGTAAAACCCAAGCAGCTATTCGAATAAAAGAGATGCATGCATACATAAGAAAGTTATAATGATCAAATATGACACATACCATGACAATTGGACCCATTACCTCATGGAGAAAGAACCTTTCTGATGCCTGCCGTAGTGATGGAGGTCGGCACCAATGTGGCAGGACAAATCAGTCCTGGCTGAGAAGAAAAAGTGGGTCCTCCAGGACCATGCTCAGGTCGCTCCTGCTCTCGGTACTCCATGTCTAGGACCATGTGGGCCTCGAGACATGATCTCCTAGTTATCCCTAATATCGGGGATAACAGTTCCCAAAAGTCCCCAGTCCAAAAATCACTTATAAAAATTTCCATCCTTTAGTCGCAGATCAAGATCGAGTAGTGAACCCACATGTAGCAACGATAGAGGCATCCATTTTTGATTCAAAAGTGGCACTACAAAATAGGCTCAAAGGTAAAGGATTCTGGGATAGATCCTCAAATTGCAGATCGAGCTAGTTTTCCACCAATTTCATTTCGTTGGAGTTTACCGACAAGCTACTTTTTCATCCATCATCCCATTCCAATTGTATAAGATCCTAAAGAAGGAGATCAATATCAAAAGCATAAGATACAATATCACTAGTGGCCTCCATTTTTAGGGTGAAATCCATCTTTGTAGGTGGCTTATCCTCTTTTATATGATGCAAATATGGATTTAGATCCTCCAATTATCGATTCATAGCAAGTAGTTCAAGAGTGAGATCAAGGCCTACAATCAAGGGTGTGCATGATATGACTCACCTGAAGGAGCTAATCTTGAAGATTTTTTCTCTTTCATGATGACTGACTAGACGAGCCCTTCCATTAAAAAAAAAAGTATTGCTATTATTGGAAGGAATAAGTTGGTACCATGTACCATTATCTGTAATACTATAGCAATGCTGTGATGTTTCAGTAATACAATTTATTCTTTTTTTACCTGACCTAACTTGAAGCAAGCAAAGTCTCTAAACCACACAAGCTTTTCACTAATTCGTGAGTATTAATTGCACTCGGTCTCTAAACCACATAAATTTATTGCCAAGTGTTAAATGTAGTCAGATTATTGACAATCATGCTACCTATTTGTCAAAGTCAATGTCATCTGAACCCTAGTGGAAACTGGTCTGTCGGTGCACCAACAGGGAGTAGGGGCACACTTGTGACTCATTCCAGTCAAGATATGAACGCTTAAAAGATGGGACCGATCTGTGAGAGGATGAATAATTGACCATTAAATAATTTATAAAATATTCAAATTCTATACGCCCATAGTACACCATTTTATATAAAAACTGTAAAGAAAGAAAGCTTCCATTGTTCTACACCACATCGTAGAGCTCACAGAGTCACATTCAAGATGTTGATGAGTGACGAGAAGGTAGATATAAATATGATTGAGACCTAAGGATTGTGTAAAGATACAGGTGGTCCATATCTACACATCAGAGATTGATCATGTATAAACCTGCAGATGCCATTAATTTAATTTACAGATGAACAAGTAACAATTATAATGTAAGATTCACTTAACTAAAGAATTGATAATAAGATAAGATTCTAATTGGTTGTCAAACTAGTAGATTATACTTTAAATATGGAACTTGAGATGAATAAAACTATAAGAGAAGTGTGTCTTTGTGTTAATTAATTTGCAAATGGTAATAACATAGAGTCGAGACTTAGTTAGATTCCTAGTAAATATGCATAGTTGCAATGAATATATTAATAGACTTGACATGTTTTAATCAAGTCAAGGTCCAATGTGACCAATATCACACAAGGTTTTCTATCAAGAAAGACACATAAAAGTTGTTTCATAAATTCTCCTCATATTGTGAATGATCATAACTTCGGAATGAAGTTTCTTGAAGGGTGGGTGTATGTAATGCCCCATATTTTGACCTTAGGTAGTTATAATTTTGATTTTTTCTCATATTAGTAATTCTTATCTTAACACCTATTTGGACTCAACAATGTTGATATAGACATGTGACAAGTGTACACATGGACCTATTTATGTGTAGCATATTATTATTTTCATTGTTATATGCTCATGATGATGATAACTCTTTGATTTGTTTAAACATGAAAATTAAGATGTGGAATTTAGGTACATGGATATCGATTCAAAGTTATGTTGTGAATCCATAATAGATGCAAGACATGATAAAAATAAACATAGATTTATTAATTGAACATCAATACAGATATGGATTCTTATATGAAATTATGATGTATATACATGGATATGAATTATTGGTGAACTAACCTACAGGTTGATGAACTATGTGATGGCCAAATGACTAAAGTGATGAGGTAACATGGATGTCATAGACATCAAGAAGATATTGTATGCTATAAGTTATAATTATTATTTAATTTATGATTTGAAATATTTCTATGATTTGTGGTAAGTGTGGTTTTGACAGGACACACAACTTTCCCAGAGTGGTTGTTTGAGGACGTGACTCTAAGAACAGTAGTTGCACAATAGAGCTTGATGTAGGGTGTTGACCCTTGTTCTATAAGGAGGTGTGGAGGTATTTCCCACAGTTTATCCTCCGAAACCTAGAGTCGTGGGAGGGTTGTGTGAAGTCACTCTTCCTTAGACGTGTGATGGCGACTGCTAGTTTACTATTGGGGAAGCTTGGTCGAGATGTATGAAACTTCCACTTACAGGTTCTATCTGGAGTTAGGTCAATATAGTTGATGATCCAACTTAGCCCAATAGAGGAAAGGATAGGATGGAAGATGAAAGTAGGTTAGGAAGAAATGATGCTTCGATGTTAGTTGAGAATACTGATTGGGGATTAGAGATGCCACTATTATTTACTCACCTGGTTCCTACCATGTTTAAAGCCCTCTTTTGATTTTCTATTGATATTTTAAGTGTGATAATGAGTTATTGATGAATTTGGTGTAATTTGTTTGTTAAGATTATTAAATGATGCATTACTTGATCTGTTGTCCTACATGTCTTGGTGTGATCATATAGGAATTATACACTAGAGGAAATGGTTGTTTATCGTTAGTACATGCATGATATATGTGTGCACTAGCTACGCACACATACCCTACACATGTACACTAGTACAATTAATTAATGTATTAATTATTAAAGTAGATTATTAACTATTTAATTGAATGTTTATTGATTATGTAAATTGTATTGCATACAAAATATCTAGAAGCATTAAATACCTTCTTTGACTTTGATTGATGGTTGTATGATGAATTAAATGAGAATGGTGGGTTGTCATGTACATTTTGGGCAAAATTGTCAAATTGCATTTATTAACTAGCATGAGAGGAAAGACTTTGCATTTTATTTATTGTTGTTTAATGCACGCCATTTATATTTTAGTTTTATTTTAATCTTTTCCCAAAAATCTAGATAAGGGAGATTGATGGATAATAATGAGTGTGGTTGAGGAGACTTGGGGAAGGGTGTATGGAAACTTGATAAATAGGGAGAAGAATTGGTGAGGAAGGGGATGGGGAGGTTTGAGCATGATGAGAGGGTGTGAAATCTTTGGAAGATATATTTCTTATGATGGTTTTTATTTGAGCATTTGTGCTTTGCTGTTCTTGGAGTCACAGGCACAGAGGGCCAAGAAACTGAAAGGTTTCTTGGAGCTTGGAATCCGGCGAGGCTCCTAGTTGGCTAAAAGGATTTCATTGTTTCACTCTGGGCAAGCAGGAAAATAATGGTTGGAAGCATCTTCCTATTACTAGCAAAGCTACATTGTAATTGATGAGCTTTAATAGACCATGGATGAGGTATTTTCATTGGTATTTTGTTGTACTTTTTTTTTTTTTAATTTTTAAATCTTAGAGTTAACATAATACTTAATTCATCATGTTATTTACAGTTATCATTGAGCAAATGTAAAAGAGTCGTGGAAATGAAAATCAATGACTAATGTTTCAACTGACTAATGTTAACCAGTCCTTCCACAATCTCCCCATTCAATTTATCTAACTGAACAACACATGCATCTGTCACATATCTTATCACATATGGATCTAACGTGCATTTGGAACTTCCCAGGGTGATGCAAAAACTTGTTGTCATAAAGCAAAAAAAAAATCTCTTGTATGGAACTTCTTCTGCTTAATATGCTTGTCATGCCATGTTTTTTCTCACGCTTTCTGCACCTACTGATGAAACCCTGGGACAAAATGGTCTTCCTCCAATTCCACTAACTCTGATAGTCTTCTTTCTACTGCACTTGATTTTATAAGTTTTGTCAGTGCTGCAATGCACAAACTTGGCACGATGAACTCCATAGGCATGACTTCTACCTGACCATACACTAATATGAAAGGTGTTTTCCATGTCAACTTCTTACATGTATCCCTATATGACCATAACACTGCTAGAATCCTCAAGTCCCAGTCATCTCGACTTACATTACAGACCTTCGTCATCGCATGTTCTAGGATCATATTGAATGCTTCTATTATTCCATTTTCCCGAGGATGATACAATGTGCTCTTCTGATGATGAATATGAAACTCCTTTGTCCAAGCTGCAATCGTCTTATTCAAAAAATGAGTACCTTGATCACTCATAAGAATTCTTGGACATTTGTACCTTGTAACAACATTCTCGAACATAAATTGTGCTGCAATTAATGACTAGTTTTGCCTCAGCCCATCTGGTCAAGTACTTTGTTGCAACAATGATGTACCTTGCTCCTGACCTCTTTGCTGGTGGATTGATTGGTCCAAAGAAATCCACTACCCATTTATCGAAAGCTTGCAACGTGACTTGTGGCACTAATGGCATCTCATCTCTCCTTGAAGTCTTCCCAAGTCTCTTATAGACATCACATGTATGACATAACTCCTTCACATATGTAGGCCACCACAGTCCTACATGCAAAATATTCCGAGTTTTCGCCTTCCCTACATAATGTCCTCCTCCAACTCCTTCATGTGCTTATGATAGAATCATAGATATTTCATGCTCCAATACGTAGCGTCGCATAATACCATTTGTGCACAAATTGTACAAATTCCATGCTATAAGTTAATAGTTTGTTGCCTTCACTACTAACTGCTTCTTCTGTGCAACTATAAAATTGGGTGGGGCTACTCCTGTGCTCAAGAACTAGACTATGTCTGCAAAATAGTCATCAACCATGTGTACTACAAACAAGTGTGCATCTAGTAAACTGTCATCCAAGTTTCCTGCATATTCTCCTGACAATATGCATGACAAATGATCAAGTCCTGAATTTAACTTCCCTTGCTTCACAATTACTTCAAAGTCATACTATTGGAATAAAAATATCCATCTGCATATCTTCCCCCCCAACATTGGCTCATTAACTAGGTATCTTAGTGTAGAATTTTCTGTATACATCTTCAAGTGAGATCCTAGTAAATAATGTCTAAACTTTTGAAGTGCATATACAATCTCCAATCCTTCACGCTCTGTGGTAGTATAGTTCTATTTAGTAGTTGAAAAATTCCTACTGGAAAATGAAATGGGATGATCTAAATCTCCTTCCCCTAGCTGGGCTAGAACTGCGCCTAATGCTATAGAATATGCATCTACGTGCACATGGAACTCCTTCCAATTTGGGAAAACTAAAATTGACACAACGACCCGTTTCTGCTTGAAAGTATCCAAACTCTGCTGACATTCCTCATTCCATTGAAACTTTACCTCTTTCTTCAACAACTTCTCCAACATGGTTGTGATCTATGCGTATCCTCTAATGAACTTTCAGTAGTACCCTGTATGTCCCAATGTCACTCACAATTGTCGTACTGAAGTAGGCGGTGGAAAATCAACAATCACAACAATCTTCACAGGATCAACCAACAATCCTTGTTTACATACAACATGACCTAACAATATACCAAATGGTGTGTAGAAAATGCACTTCTTCAAATTCAAGGAGATATGGTATTGTCTACATCTATCCAACATCAAACGTAGAGTCTCCACATGGTCCTTCAATAAGTTGAATATTGTCTAGTCATCCAAGTATACTTATAAGAACTTATGAATAAACTCTTTGAAAGTTGCTACAACCACTTTGAAGAATAATGTTGGTACATTCTTCAATCCGAAGGGCATAACTGTATACTGGTAGCCTCGCCATTTTGTCACAAAGGTTGAATATATTTATCTTCTTGCACAATCTAATCTGATGATATCCCGAGAATCCATCAGTGAATGAATATGCTTCCTGACCTCCTACATTCCCCAACACTTTCTCTATCAACAATGTAGGAAACAAATCATGTAAAAAATCATCATTTAACTTTCTCAGATCTATGTCGATTCTAATTCCATCGGTATTCTTGTCTTGAACTACCATTGACCTGATCCACTCTGACTCTACGATGGGTTCAATAATTCCTTCTCCCAACATCCTATCTGTCTCTTCTTTTACCTTCTGCTTATACATTGGGTTCAATATGTATGGTCTCTACCTTACTGGCTTGGCGTATGGATTCAAAGGGATCTCTGAAAAAGTAGTCAAAAACAGGTCCTGGTACTTGCGCAGTAAATTAACAATATTTTCAACAATTTCTTCATTCCAATAGTCTCGTTATACATACCAATTCTTTAGGATCGTGTCCAAGGTATGTACAAACAAATGTGTTCATTCTTGCTTAGGTATTGATCTCCATGTTGCTATGCACTGTCACATGTTCTACTAGAAAAATCAACCCTATATACTTCCGCGCAGTATATTTTGATCCAAATATGACCTGTAACAATCTTCTGCATTGCTGCCAACTGTGTATTCTCTCCTTATGCACAACCCACCATCTCTCCATCTTTTGAGTGTGACATATTAATCTAGTAATATCTCATGATATGGTATTTGTAATTCAAATTATTTCACAAAATAATCTACTTCTTTTAGTCCATCGTACTTCAAAGGATCACATACCTCAGTTCCAATATAGTGCAATGAACGGGTGATCTGGGCACATCTCCTTGTGGACACTTCATGCAATCTCTGTTGCCAATGCTTCAAAGATTCTTTTGAATCTGACACGCAAGAGCTAATACTTTTCCAACTAAGTGCACCATCATTCGTAGGGTTGACATAATCATCCATTAGTGCAGTCATATTATAAAGGTTATCTAGTTATTTTCCCCTTGTTGTTTCCACATATCTTCTTCCTTCTGTTGGGTCTAATGGCGTTGTAACTTTCAAATATATTACTTCAAATACCATCTGTCTCTTCTTAAGATCAATAATAGTCCGATTTTCAAAATCCCAATCAAGTCGTAACAACACTGGGTAAGGTTTGCTTTTGTCTACTATCTCAATTAATTCAAACTTGACCGCACTATGCCCTCCATCAATGATCCATAATTAGATCCAGGAGCTTGATGGGGCTCATAAAGGCCTAAAAATAAAATTTATCAGAATGGATTCAAAATAGACGTGTGTGTAGGCCTCGTCGATACAAACCCAACACAACTTGAACAAGCTCAAATAGATGTTGTATGGTTCCAGATATCGCGCTTTGTTAGTTTTTCCAAACCCACAAAAAGTCAACAGATCAATAGGTAAAAGTCAACATCGATGTCAGCATGATGTCATGCTGACGTGGCAACGTCTGGAGGTGACACATGGAAATTGACCTCACAGTGATGTGGATGAACATGTGGACCAATCAGGGAGTGACACGTGTCACCACTACAAGATTGACACGTGGCACGTCCGTACGATTGACGTGGCAAGTCCGTACGAAACGTGGTAGATGACTGGTCCACATGCTGACGTGGAAGGTGTGTTGGACTTTGACTGGGTATGACAGGTGGATGAATAAGCACTTGACACATGACATCATATTTAGGCGAATGAGGAGGTGCCACATGGCCCAGACATGGGATGTCACGTGGCACCCATTGATTGGTCATGTGTTTTGGCAAAATATTGGACTCCATGAGGTTCGATCGCGTGACCTTCCACCAGGAGACGTCTTGGTGGGGCTGGGCTAGCCCACCCACCCACACTATGAGTCTTAACCATATATTGCTCCACTTGTATTTATGTTTACATTAAGGTTCGGGTCGAGGAGGTTAGGGCTAGGGCTAGGCCCTAGCCCCCGGTCACAATACTTACCGCAGACCTTAGCATATGCCCTCAGGTCTCATCCACTGGCGCAGAGGTTGGATAAGGGATGAGCCCCCGGATTCCGGTCATATCACCTTACTGCCATACGACCAGACCTTGCATTTAAGTTTTGGCACGGAGGTAGGTTTTAGGCACTGGTCGATCGAGCTATCCCACCGACCAAGGGCCTAACCATGGGCTGGAATATCAGGGGCTCTAACCAGTAAAGGGCACGCGGAGGCTAGAACCACAACCATATGGCCGATATGCACAGGACCAGGGTCGAGAGCTAAGGGGCTAGCGCACCTGGAGATAAGCCCATGGCCACGTGCAGGTACCTAATATGACCAGGAGCGCACTATAAAGGGGTTGCATCCTATTCATATGCAAAAAGTGGTTTTTAAACCATATAATATGATTTTTTAATGATTTTTGCAGCAATTTTGGATATTTTTGGCCAATATTGGGGGATATTGGTCCCTTTTTGAGTCCATATCTTGGGGAGAAGTTGGGAGGTTGTTACCAACTTCAGATCTATATAAACCAGGGCTTCTTGAAGCCAAGGAGGAGATTCAGAGTAGGTTTATGCTGAAGATTTTCCAAGCCAAAGTCATTTTTATGCAGGGAAGTTGTTGAGGAGAGCACCTTTGCAGGCCATTTCTGGGAGCTTTGGTCATCTATTTTCAGTGTCGTTTCTTTTGTTGGGTTCCATAGATCTAGTAGAAAAAATCTAGATCAGTTTTTAACCTTTTTGGCACTGCTGTGATGTACTTTTAAAGCTTTGAATAGAAATAAGAAAGCCTCACCCACTGAGACAAAGGCCCAGAGATGTAGGCGAGATTACCGAACTCCGTTATCACATTGGTGTTTATGGTTTGTTGTTTTTCTTGCTTTATTTCAGATCTGTACATTGCTTTATGGCTGTCATGTTTACTTTATAATTCTTCCTCTTTCATTCAGCTTCCTAAATGGTTAATAAACAAATGCATAATAACTCAACCATTGTCGTATAAAATATCCTTTTGGATCAAGTGGTATTAGAGCAAGGTTGACGCTTGGATTTGAGTTTGCATGTTAACTAGGGAAAATCTACATCGTGGTGAAGGAGATATTTTTGAAGAGAATCCATTGATTGGATTGAGAAAGAGAACTTCTCAAAGCAAGAAGATGGCATCATAAGAGGGACTTTCTCAGGATGAGAAAGAGTTTCGAAAAAATTTCTTCGCCATGTCGGAGATGATGAAGGTTTGTATGAGGATTACTTGGAACAAAAAAGACCAAATCTGGGTGAATATTCAAAGGGAAAAAATGAAGGAGAGGATCGTCCTCAAATTCCTTCTTCACCTCCCTCTTCACCTCTGTCTTCAAGTTCAAGTTCTAAAAGCACCGCAAAGAAACACGTCCATAAACATAAACAAGAAATTCCTTTATTAAAACTTGATGTGAAATTTGAATTACGTATGTATGATGGTGAAGTTAATGCAAAGAGACTTGATAATTGGGTCAGACAGATGGAGGTTTATTGAATTGTGCAACAAATCAAGGATGAGGCAATTCAGATCAAGTTGGCATCACTTAGAGTTGCAGGCACAACACTCATTTGGTGGCAAAGAAAGTTGCAAAATTGCACACAACAAGTGGGTAATGTATTTCCATCATGGCAAGTTTTTATTTCTGCACTTAGAAAGAAATTCTATCCTTTGGGTTATAAAGAGAAAGATTTAATCGAATGACAAGCTCTTAAACTAAGAAAGGGACAAACAGTGCAAGAATACACATATGGATTTCGTAAAATGGCATTGATGTTATATATTCCTTTACATACCCAAGAAACTCTTATGAAGTATATAGGAGGTTTACCTGCACATATTTGAAATATTGTATTCATGTTTGGACCTACTAATCTTGATGAGGTTTCTGTTCAAGCGACATACATTGAAGCAGGGAAAATAGGTGTTGGTGTATCAGGGGAATTGTCTTCAAGGAAAGAGGATAAAAGGAAGTGGAATGGAAAGAAGGAAAATTTAGTGGCAAGAAAGGAAGAGAAGCCCTCTTGCAAGCATTGCAAGAAAGAGGGGCATGATGAGGACTGTTGTTGGCAATTGCATCTTGAGAAGAGACCAAAGTGGTTCAAAGAAAAGAAAGGGAGGCAAATAGTTGCAACAACAACACAACCAACAGACTTGGGCTCGGATTCAGGGGATGAATCTAAAGCCTCATTGGTTGGTTTGACAGGTAAAATTGGTGATGGATTTGATGCTAGAAGCAAATTGTTTCATATAAGGGTCATCATGAGGCATACTAAAGTCGACACATTGATAGATAGTCAATTTCAATCTAACTTAATTTCAGAGGAATTGGTTCAGCAATTGGGATTAAAAACAAAGATACATCATAAGCCTTACACACTTAAATGGATAAGCAACAATCATCAATTGCACATAAAAAAACAGTGCACATTAAAATTTCAATTTCATCTAAGTTTGTGGACGAGGTAGCATGTGATGTGGTGCCACTAAGTGAATGTGGAATGGTCTTAGGTAGTCCTTACTTGTATGATCATAAAGCAATCTTCTACAGGGAAAATAATCAATATCATTTAACCAAAGTAGGTCAAGAATATGTTGTTCATGCTCATCATTTAAAGGCAAATAAATCTCTTCAAACTAGGGAACAATTAAGAAAGGCAACTCATGTAAGAAACACACCTATAATTGTTTCAAATCAAGTAATCGATCTTAAGAAAGAACATGAGATGACTGTAGAATGGAAAATCAATCACAATTTGCTTCAAGATAAGCTAATGTCGTGCAAATATTACAAACATATCCGTTAATTTGCAGTCATATTTTTGATGCTATCATTAGTAATGTTGTTTACATGGATGATAGTGGCCTCAGTAAGATGTGGCAGGGTGCAAATGGCTAACAATATGTTGTCAATTACCATGATTGTTTTATAGTTGATCTTGATGAGACAAGTGCACATGACAGAGTTCAAAGACAGGGAACAAGCTGGGTGGCCTATCCCAAACTTGATGACTGGTCAATAACCTTTTGTGGGGCTAAATGGTCTTTAGTGGGGAGGTGTGATCTAGAATTGGATCTAGGGGCTTGATGGGGCTCAGAAAGGCCTAAAAATAAAAGTTATCATAATGGCTTCAAAAATGACATCTGCATAGGCCTCGTCGATACGAACCCAACGCAGCTTGAATGGGCTCAAACGGATGTCGTATGCTCCACATATCACGTTCTGTTCATTTTGCCAAACATGTAAAAAGTCAATAGGTCAAAAGTCAATGCCGACGTCAACATGACGTCATCATGCTGACATGGAAGCGTCTGGAGGTGACATGTGGCAATTGACCATACAGTGATGTGGATGGACAGGTGGACCAATCAGGGAGTGACATGTGTCACCACTACAAGGGTGACATGTGGCAGGTTCATACGACATGTGGAAGATGACTAGTCCATAGGGTGTTGTGGCAGGTGTGTTGGACACTGGATGGGTATGACAGGTGGATGAATAAGCACTTGACACGTGGCATCAGATTTAGGCGAATGAGGAGGTGCCACGTGGCCCAATAATGGTCTACCACATGGCACCCATTGATTGGTCATGTGTTTTGGAAAAATATTGGACTCCATGAGGTTCAATTGCACGACCTCCCACTGGGAAACGTCTTGGTGGGGTTGGGCTAGCCAACCCACCCGCACTATGAGTCTTAACCATATATTGCTCCACTTGTATTTATGTTTGCATTAAGGTTTAGGCGGAGGAGGTTAGGGCTGGGGCTAGGCCCCAACCCGTGGTCACAATACTTACCGCATACCTTAGCATATGCCCTCAGGTCTCATCCACTGACATGGAGGTTGGATAAGCGATGATCCCCCAGATCCTGGTCATATCACCTGACCGCCATACGACCAAAAATTGCATTTAAGTTTTGGCGCAGAGGTAGGGTTTAGGCCCCGGTCGGTCGGGCTAGCCCACCAACCAAGGGCCTAACCGTGGGTTGGAATATCGGGGGCTCTAACCAGTAAAGGGTGTGTGGAGGTTAGAACCACAACCATATGGCTGGTATGCACAGGACCAGGGTCGAGAGCTAAGGGCCCAATGCACCTGGAGATAAGCCCGTGGGCACGTGCATGTACCTAATATGACCAAGATCCCACCCTAAAGGGGATGCGTCCTATTCATATGAAAAAAGTGTTTTTTAAACCATATAATATGATTTTTCAATGATTTTTGCAGCAATTTTGGAGATTTTTTGCCAATATTGGGGGATATTGGGCCCTTTTTGAGGACAGATCTTGGGGAGAAGTTGGGAGGTTATTACCAACTTCAGATATATATAAAATAGGGCTTCTTGAAGCCAAGGAGGAGATTTAGAGTAGGTTTATGCTAAAGATTTTCCAAGCCAAAGTCATTTTTATGCAGGGAAGCTGTTGAGGAGAGCACCTTCGCGGACCATTTATGGGAGCTCTGGTCATCTGTTTTCAGTGCCGTTTCTTTTGTTGGGTTCCAGAGATCTGGTAGAACAAGAGTAGATCAGTTTGTAACATTTTTGGCACTATTGTGATGTACTTTTAAATCTTTGAACATAAATAATAAATCCTCACCCACTGAGACAAAGGCCCAGAGACGTAGGAGGGATTGTCGAACTCTGTTATCACATTGGTGTTTATGGTTTGATGTTATTCTTGCTTTATTTTAGATCTGTACATTGCTTTATGGCTGTCATGTTTACTTTATAATTCTTCCTCTTTCATTTAACTTCCTAAATAGTTAATAAACACATGCATAATAACTCAACCATTGTCGTATAAAATATCCTTTTGGATCAATCAATGTTCACATTTACTCTTGTTAGTCTTCCTATCAGAAAGATCTTATTATGGTTTTATAACCTCAGCTGAATAGGTGACCAGATGAATTTCGGCTTGCCCATTGTTTCCCATGTCTGCTTCAGGATGACATTCACATTAGATCCTAGATCCAAAATGATATTGTCCATGTCATAACCTCCTATCTACGCACTGAGTTAGAATTCCCTGTTTGTCCTCTTCTTTCAATGTACTTGATTAACTGCTCGTTGTGCAAAAAATTCTTCTCTATCTTGCGCATAATGATCAATCATCTCGCGCAACATGCTTAATGCAGTTTCATCCTTCATTAATTCTAAACAATTCTTTAAAAGTATTTTCAAAGTACTTACCTTCTCAAATTATCTCTTAGTATTTGTGTGGTAATAGACTGGAGGCATGTTGTGGACAGGCGACCTCTCATACAAAGGGTGGTCGAAGTCAATGCTATCCATTCCACTCCTATTAGTTATTTCCTTGCTTGCTTGTAGGTCTCTTTCTCTTTTCTAGGATCAAACAACGGAAGAGGTTTTGCTGCTTTCCTGACCCACTAGTGAATTCCTTGATTCATCTTAACAACTCATGTTCTTGTTCCTCTGTGTGTAACTACTGCTACCTTCGGTTGATCATCGTGCTCTTTCACCGCTATCATCTGTACATTCTATTTTATTTTCTCTAGCCACTTAGCAATTAGTTGTGGACAGTCCTTCATCGCATGGTCCAACCATTTATGATAAGTACATGTCGTGTAGGGGTTCAAACAATATCGCGTCAAATGTCTAGGCTAGTTATAGTTATAAAAAATGATTGGTCCTCTTCCTCTGTTGAATCCTCCTCTTCCTAGACCTTCAAATCCTCCTCTACCTCCCTGATTGTAACCTCTCATAGTATTGAACTACGATACTCATCCTTCTGTTCATTCTTCCCCTTGGACTCTATACACATCTATAGTGCGCTCTCTCATGAGATCAAGGGTGTGACAATCCTTCTCATCGTGTCTCACGGACTTACATAAATTACAATATAGATTTCTCGCAATACTATGTTACTTATACATCAACGGGCAAGCAGTCGGATGATGACCCATCATTTTATATGTTTCACACCAGACCCCTCCTTCTCTAGCTAAGGGATTCAGAGCTCTTGTAGCCAAATACTATTGAGAAGCTGGACATTCGTTCTTATGATGATCTTTTGTTTTACATGTAACACACCATACTTCCTCATGATTTTCCTTTCCTTTCACAAGCTCTTGTAATTGAATAGTTATTGCTGCTAACTACAACTGAACTTGAGCCATCCTTGCACCATTATCTCCTACAGGGGATGCTTCCAATTTCATAGCGATTTATAGGGATTTAGACTGCATCATAATATTCTGTTGCATCAACGGACATCGTATACGTGGAAACAATCCCGCAATAAACCACTCCATATGCTGCTCATCTATCATCTATAATTTCAATTGATCCATTCGTATCTTAAATCTTTGATTGAAGTCCCATACTGATTCATTTTCCAACTACTTAATCTGCTTCAGCTATGTAATGCATTGCAACTCAGACTTCGACTTATCAAATTATTTCAATAAGGCTTGCCTGATATCTACCAATGTCCTAACTTGTCCCGTAGGTGCAGTGGAATGATAATTCATAAACCAAAGTAATGCACACTCTCTAAATGTTGTTTCCAACTACGTAATATTTGCATCATCATCCTGGACATTCTTCAGTGTCCAAATTGCTTCATGAACAAACAAATGTTGTTCTGGATATTCTAAACCAGTTGCATGGAAGACATGCATTCTCAAAGTTGGATCTACTACCGCCATCGTATAGTACATGATATTCATCCTTGGTGATACTACCTAAAGCTGGGTTGTCACACTATTCTGACTACCTTTACTACTATCTTTACTTCCCCCACTAACTATAATTTCCAAACTTTCAAACCTTACCTCTGTACTCGGAGATTCACATGGGTTCATAGGTTCAACACAGAGTCTGACCTAAGTGGGATGTAACATATCTTCTTCTAACCTTTGATTTGGAGTATTGCACCAGTGTCTCTTTCCTCAAACTCACTTTGTTTCTCGTCTCTCTTGACCACAATCCTCTTCTTACTATACCAAAACCTCTTTCCACTGTGCAATACTCCAATCTCTTCATCTGTCACATATTCTTCTTCTCTCGACATCCTCATCCCATCCATCTTTCATTTTCTCTTTCCTGCATCCTTCTCATGCACTCAGATCATCCCTTGGTCAGACCCCAGTTCCCCTATGTGCATGGAGGCACTTAGATGATAGGGAAATCATATCCCATCTTCATAACTCCCTTATCAAAAAGTAACATATTGATCCAAGTAGATAATGACTTCAAGTATCTTCTGCGTGGTCCTTCAAAGAACTCTCTTTCAACAACACTATATGAGTGAATGCAATCTATATCAAACTTGGTAACATAACCTCCCAAAACACTATCAATCCAAAAACCTATTGTGCATGATATATTATTACTTATGATATTCACTTCCTAAATCAACTCAAGGGTCCAAATCCTTGGAACCACAGTGAAAAATGTTTTGTTTTGTTAGGCTAATCTCTGTATCCACTCATAAAAAACATTCAGGAGATCAACAAATAAAATTTCATGCAAATCTGTGAACAAATATCTTTGTAATCATTTCTCTATGCTGATCTGCGGGTTCTTATTCTGACTTCTGGAAAACTCACGTTCTTTTTCATCCAACCCTTGTCGAATATGTTCCTTAGTCGACCTCCACATTCCCCTTATTTGCAGATCATGGTCTCGACAACAAAACCATTTGTTGGCGCGTAGTGGGAAAACCTGGGGTTCAACATTAATTCAACAACAAAACTCTAAGATACCATCCCTTTCGACATCAACCGCAAGGAGGTGAAGTCTCACTCGAGGTACTTATGGGGACTACATGAACCAAGTTTCCGCAGTCATAAGGGGATGTGAGGCATTCATTCTTACCAGTCTACTTAACATTCATTCATTATACCATTCGTCATGTGCACAAAACCATTAAAGCAAATAACATATCATATTAACCATTCATTCATTAAGTGCACATAATAACCATAACAGTAAACAAACACATTACAACATACACAAGGACACCATATTTAACGTGGTTCACCCAAAACTGGGCTACGTCCACAATGATAGGATTCTCATTTTATTATTCAGATTCATTCCTTACAAAAGGTGTGAACTGCGCTCATTCATGATATCTAAGTTCTACCTAACATGCCCTTGTCATTCACACATACAGTGCACACTTAGCTCATTCTCTCTTATTATCACACAATCACTCCCCCTTTACCCAAAAAACCCTTACATATTTATAGTTTTACATTAGGTCTTAGCCCGTTACAAAATGGACCAAAATGTCTAACTCTAACTAACTTCCTCCTTTCATGTGCGTTTATCCTCAAAATGTGCTCATTGCCTTCCTTTCTTCCATGTGCATTGCTTCTTAGCCGAGTTGTTATGCAGTTTTCTCCTGTGCGTTTCCCAAACTGGTCCCAAAAATGTTCTGCTCCAACAGGATGACATATCACACAAAAAATATTTTGGTGTGAATAAAATATTCATCTCATGCAATGTGTTGTAGGAAAAGTGATTTTCTGAGTGATATGTCATGTGAGTGGAAATTTTTGGTCCATGCATTACATCACGTGCCTAATTTTTTTTATTGCAATACATTGAGACGAAGGAAACGTTGGGTCCATGTGATGTGTTGCAGGTAAAAACATTTAGTGTGATATGGCGAGTTGAAGGAAAACTTTGGTTGATGTAATGCATCGCAAAGAAAGAAATATTCCAAAAATGCGATAACAAGGAGGATGGAAATGAGTTCTTCGCTTTGTCGTGAGAAGTTTGATTTCATGTGTATCACAAAAAAACAAATTTTGGTGTGATGCGAAAAGAGGTTTGTAGTGGAGATAGAAAGTTTTGTGCGGTGTGATATATTGCACGAAAGATATTTTGGTGCTATACACTACAAAGCAAAAAACTTCATCTCATGAGACGTGTTGAAATAAAAGTGATTGTGGAAATTTTTGGTCCATGTGATACATCACACACATAAAATATTTTCTTGCGATGCACCATGAGAAAGGAAACTTTGGGTCCATTCGATGTGTCGTAGGAAAAACCAATTAGTGTGATATAGCAGGGTGAACAAAAAATTTAGTTGGTGCAATGCATGCAAATAAATAAAGATTTGAAGAATGAGATGACAAGGAGGATGCAAAGGAGTTCTTTGCTTTGTCATGATGAATTGTTTTTTGGTTTCATGTGTAATGCATAGAAAGAAACTTTGGTGCAATGCGACGAGAGGTTTATCATGGAGATAGAAAGTTTGGTGCGATGCGACATATTGCACGAAATATATTTTGGTGTGATACACTGCGAAGAAGAAAAACTTCAATGCATGCATGTGTCATAGGAAAGATAATTTTCGGAGAGATATGTCATGCGAGTGGAAAGTTTTGGTCCATACAATACATCACACTCTTAAAATATTTTCTTGTGATACATTGAGAGAAAGGAAACTTTGGGTCCATGCGTCGTGTCATAAGAAAACAAATTTAGTGTGATATGGTAGGGCGAACAACTTTGATCAGTGCAAAAAATCACAAGGAAAGAAAGATTCGAAGAATGCGATGACAAGGATGCAAAGGAGTTCTTTGCTTTGTTGCAATGAAGGAAAGTTGGTTTCTTGTGTATCACATAAAACCAAACTTTGTTGTAATGCAATAAGAGGTTTTTCATGGAGATAGAAATTTTGGTGCAGTGCAACATATAACACAAAAGATATTTTGGTGTGATACATCAATAAGGAGAAAAACTTCATCTCATGCGATGTATTGTGGGAAAAATGATTTTTGTAGCAATATGTCATGCAAAAGGAAAGTTTTGGTCCATGCGATACACCACACATGTAAATTTTTTTCTGGCGATACACTAGGAAAAAGGAAACTTTGGGTCCATGTGATGTGTCACAAAAAAAAATAGTCTGATATGGTGGGGTGAAAGATAAATTTGTTCATTGTGATACATCGAAAAAAAATAAATAATTGAAGAATGAGATGACAAGGGGGATGCAAAGTATTTCTTCACTTTATAGCGATGAACACAACTTTGGTTTCATGTGTATCGTATAAAACAAACTTTGGTGCGATGCGATAATAGGTTTGTCACAAAGATAAAAAGTTTGGTGAGGTGTGACATATCTCATGAAAGATATTTTGGTGCATTTTTTATAGCATCAATTTCCACCACATATGCATTGAATCCATCTTGTCCATTCCCTTTCCTACTTGCATACCTTAATCCCCCTTTTCCTTCTCTAAATTCATCAAAAAACTCAGGTTTTTGACATATATGCACCTTATCAATTATGCAAGGCGTGTACATACACATGTTGCTCCTTTGCAGGATGCGTACATGTTTATTTTGGCTAAAAGACAATAATAAATTGCATATTTTTGGGAGGGTTTTACAGGTTCCCTTGGTTCCTAACCCCCTCTTGCCCATTTACAACTGTTTGCAACTAATCCAACCACTTGGAGAGAGTATAAGAAGAGCCTAAGGCTAGAGGAGAGGGAAATCATACTTGAAGCATCATTATGCTAGTAATTTGTTTGAGAGTATGCAAGCACCTATTCTAAGTTAGTGAACATTTCCCCTAGGCCCGGAAACCCTTGTTTCCAATGATATTCACTCCTTTCTATCTTGTCAGAGAGAAGTCTTATTTCTCCCTTGGACTCGCTTGAGTGAAGACTAGGAGGTGTCATTGATCTTCACTAGCCTAGTGGAGGAACTCAGATGTAGGTTCTAGAGCAGAGCCTTCAACAGACACATGTTGTATCAATCTTATTTTATGCCATTTATCTAATAAATGAATCTCTTTCCCATCCACTTCTAGGTTTTATTGAATGATTATCTCATTTAAATGTTCAATAATATAGAATGCTAATTGTTTTCAATTGCCATATTTTTCAAAAGTTAGTTATTTCCATAATTACCTCTCTCTTACAACTATATTTTTCTGATCCAGGAGGCTCCCCAGGCTCAGAAAATGCTCAAAAATCAAATTTCTCATAATTGTATGAAACCAATTCCATAACGACTGACTCGTCGCGCTAATTTCGGCCATATATTCATTTCCTCAAAACAGACTCCGGATGTGAAAAATATCGCACGACAATTAGATTCTTCTATAGCAAAAGTCAATGGTCAACTAGCAAATGAATAAGTGCCACATGGCCCAGACATGGGAAGCCACGTGGCACTTCACTACTGGTTGGCATGTAAAAAGTGTTTGGGGGTCCATGGGATTCAAACCTCTGAACCATGGCTAGCTCCAAGTCTTTGGAAAAGTTCAATTACCAACCTGCCAAAAGTCAAATTTATGAAAAAAACCCACTTTCCTATAGTTTTGGGGTCAAATATCGAAAGGAGGGTGCAAGGGGGCTAGGGCTAAGCCCCAACATGTGGTTTCATTACAGGAGCGCGTCCAAGGGCTAATTCTGGGTGCACCCAAGGGTAGATTAGCCCAGATCCCATGGAAGGCGCCCCAAAACCAGGAGCTAACAGTTAAGGGGGCTGATGCATAACACTTGGAGCGCTGGCAGTTGGCCATGTGGCCCCATGTGACCTGTTAAAGGGGGCGCACACTTTGTCTTGGGGGCTTACTATGTATTTTTTAGAAAAAATGGGGTTTTAACTATACAGAGGTGATTTTTGATTGATATTATGCCCAGAAAATGGATTTTTTGAGGATTTTAGGCCATTTGAAGGGGGATTTAATCCCATAAAGAGGCCAGATCTTGAGGGAAGTTGGGATTCCTCATCTGAGCCTTGAAAACTATAAGAACCAGGCTTTTTGAAGCTTGTGGGAGACGTTTTGATGCAGGTTTTTGAAGGAGTAGTTTGTAAATTTTGGCCTTTTCTCATGTTGTTGAGAGGCATTTTTCTCATGTTGTTGAGAGGATTTTGATGGTGCATGCATGAATATGAGCAAGGAGGTCTTGCACAGAATACATGAAGCATGTAATGTAATATCAAAGAGCATTGTAAGAGAACTTTGAGCATTTTAAAGAACAATAAAGAGGTCCTCCACTTGGAAGTGGGCCCGGAGATGTAGCCAACGATTGGTGAACTCTGTTATCAACCTATTGTCTCTATTTCTCTTTCTGTTTTGCTGTTCTATTCTCTTCATTTGCAGCATGAATATTAATGGCTAATCTCTTTATACATTAATAAGCATCAAGTAAAAGTCACATTTGATATTCCACAAACAAGATAACAAGTTTATGTATTTCACATTCTTAACGATCCGATGCAAAAAGTACATTAAACTAATTGGCGATTTATCAGTAATACCTTCATTTTTGGATCAAGTTTATGGTATCAGAACATTTGGTTGTGAAGGTTTGACAGGAATTGCAAGCATTGGATGCTCACGAGAGAAAAACTCAAGCGAGGAGAAGGCCAACTTGAGGCTCTTGACACAGAGATTCAAAGGCGACCGCATAAGCAATAGATGTCTTCGCCAAGAAAATTGGGTCCCTACAAAACTGAAGACGATTTATTCGAGGCCTTTAAATTGATGCAAGCCATGGTAGAGGAGCTTTATCATGAAATAGGACAATGAAGACTTCGAGGCAATGAAGAAGGTGAATCTTAGGTAAGAGCAGAAGGAGGAGTTGGAGGTGGTGGACCTTTAGAACCTTCTTCTCCTTCATCCTCATCATCTAATAATGACGCAAGTGTACATTCCTCCAAGGATAAGAAAAAAACTCATCATTCTTCTTATATGCCATTATTAAAGTTAGATGTAAAGTTTCAATTACCCACTTATGATGGTGAATTAGATGCAGAAAAGCTAGATAATTGGGTGAGACAATTAGAGGTCTATTGCATGATACAAAAGATTGTTGATGATGAAACTAAGATCCAAATAGCAAGTCTCAAATTGGGAGGTACAACTCTCATATGGTGGGAAAGAAGAACTAGAGATGATCTTAAGAAAAGTGGTAAAACAATCTCTTCCTGGATGATTTTGTTATTGCATTAAAACAACAGTTTTACCCTTTAGCTTACATGCAACAAGAAATGATGAATTGGCAATGTTTAAGGCAATCAAAAGCTCAAAGTGTACAAGAATATACTCAGATATTTCGTAAGAAAGATTTAAATTTGGGTATTCCATTATATACACAAGAGACACTACTAAAATATATTGGTGGTTTACATTCTTATCTTAAGAACACTATTCTTATGCTAAATCCTTCTAACTTTGATGAAGTATGTGTACAAGCTATTCACATTGAATAAAGTAAAGGGAATGTCGGTGATAGTGTTTCTACAGATTCTTGGCAAAGAAAGGATGTAGGGAAAAGGAAAGAGAAGAAGACAACCACAACAAAAAAGGAGAAGCCTACTTGCAAGCATTGCAAGAAAGTAGGCCATGATGAAGATCGTTGTTGGGTCTTACATCCTGACTTGAATCCAAAGACGTTTTCCAACCACGAAAGGAAGAATACCACAACTGCGAAAATTCAAGTGGATATTGGATCAGATCCCATGATGAGACACAGGTTGTAGCTATGGGAATCCGAGGTATAAATTTTGTTGGGAATCCGAGGTATAAATTTTGTTGCATGTTCTAGCTCTTCTAGATCAGTTGATGAAAATGATGAGTGTAAAAGGAATGAACTTTTCCACATAAGGGTTATAACACATAATGTTAAAGTTGATACTGTTGTAGACATTGGATCACAAGCCAATCTAATCAGTGAAGATGTTGTGAATAACTTGGGACTTGAAACTAAGTCACATCCTAAACCATATCCATTGGGATGGATATGTGGTGATAACAATTTACAAGTAACCAAGCAATGTAAAATCAAGTTTGCAATCAATTCTAATTATGTTGATGAAGTAGAGCTTGATATAGTGCCACTGGACATATGTGGAATTGTATTGGGAAGGCCATACCTTTATCATGGGAAAGCCATATTTTACATGGAGGAAAATAAGTATTGCTTCAAGAAAGATGGGAAGGAGTACATTGTTCATGCTCATCGCATGAAAATTGATAGATCCTTTGCAGCTACAGGGCAGTTAAAAAGAATGGTAAATGAAAGCAAAAGTTTAACACTTATGTCTGTAATAAAACATGAAGTTAGTGATGCTAAACATGAGATGATTCCATATGTTTCAAACAATCATGAAGTGTCACCAGGGATACAACATGAGGTTCAACTGCATAATTTGATTATTGTTCCTGTTCAAAAGAGGAATCATGTTGTTTCATTAGCACATTTAGTATTGTTATTTGGTTTGCTACTATTCAGTAGTGTATGGCTACTAACAATGACAAACAATGTAGATGAATGTGCAGTTGATGGCATGATTACTTTGATAAACAATGCTATCTTAGTTTTCATGTTTGTTGTGATTAGTCAAGTGATCATTATCCCAACAAAGAGGATGGATGATACAGGACAAAGTGGGGAGGTAGTACCCTCACTTCTTACCTGAGTAAAAGTAGACTTTTGGTGGTCCAAAATCTTCCAAAGTGGGGAGGAATGATCCAGGAGGCTCCCCAAGCTCAGAAAATGCTCAAAAATCAAATTTCTTAGAATTGGATGAAACTAATTCCATCGCGACCGACTCGTCATGCTGATTCTGGCCATATATTCATTTCCTCAAAATAGACTCCAGATGTGAAAACTATCGCATGACAATCAGATTCTTCTATGGCAAAAGTCAATGGTCAACTAGCAAATGAATAAGTGCCACATGGCCCAGACATGGGCAGCCACATGGCACTTCACTACTGGTTGGCATGTAAAAATTATTTGGGGGTCTATGGGATTCAAACCTCTGACCCATGGCTAGCTCCAAGTCTTTGGAAAAGTTCAATTACCAACCTACCAAAAGTCAAATTTATGAAAAAAACCCACTTTCCTATAGTTTTGGGGTCAAATATCCAAAGGAGGGCGCAAGGGGGCTAGGGCTAAGCCCCATCACGTGGTTTCATTATAGAAGCACGTCCAAGGGCTAATTCTGGGCGCACCCAAGGGTAGATTAGCCCAGATCCCATGGAAGGCAACTAGGAGCTAAAAGTTAAGGGGGTTGGCGCATAGCACTTGGAGCGCTGACACTTGGCCCTGTGGCCCCATGTGACTTGGTAAAGGGGCTGCGTGCCCTGTCTTGGGGGATTGCTGTGTATTTTTTAGAAAAAATGGGTTTTTAACTATACAAAAGTGATTTTTGACTGATATTATGCCCATAAAATGGATGTTTTGAGAATTTTAGGCCATTTGAAGGGGGATTTGATCCCAGAAAGAGGCCAAATCTTGAGGGAAGTTGGGATTCCTCATCTGAGCCTTGAAAACTATAAGAACCAAGATTTTTAAAGCTTGTGGGAGACTTTTTGATGCAGGTTTTTGAAGGAGCAATTTGTAAATTTTGGCCTTTTCTCATGTTTTGAGAGGTGTTTTTCTCATGTTGTTGAGAGGATTTTGATGGTGCATGCATGAATCTGATCAAGGATGTCTTGCACAGAAGACATGAATCATGTAATGTAATAGCAAAGAGCATTGTAAGAGAACTTTGAGAATTTTAAAGAGCAATAAAGAGGTCCTCCACTTGAAAGCAGGCTCAGAGACATAGCCAACGATTGGTGAACTCCGTTATCAACCTCTTGTCTCTATTTCTCTTTTTGTTTTGTTGTTCTATTATCTTCATTTATAGCATGAATATTAATGGATGATCTCTTTATATGTTAATAAGCATCAAGTAAAAGTCACATTTGATATTCCACAAACAAGATAACAAGTTTATGTATTTCACATTCTTAACGATCCGATGCAAAAAGTACATTAAACTAACTTGCGATTTATCAGTAATACCTTCATTTTTGGATCACACCTATTCTAAGTTAGTGAACATTTTCCCTAGGCTCAGAAACCCTTGTTTCCAATGATATTCACTCCTTTCTATCTTGTCAGAGAGAAGTCTTATTTCTCCCTTGGACTAGCTTGAGTGAAGACTAGGAGGTGTCGTTGATCTTCACCAGCCTAGTGGAGGAACTCAAATGCAGGTTCTAGAGCAGAGCCTTCAATAGACACATGTTGTATGAATCTTATTTTATGCCATTTATCTAATAAACGAATCTCTTTCCTATCCACTTCTAAGTTTTATTGAATGGTTATCTCATTTAAATGTTCAATAATATAAAATGCTAATTGTTTTCAATTGCCATATTTTTCAAAAGTTAGTTATTCCCATAACTACCTCTCTCTTACAACTATATTTTTCTGATGTGCAGGTAATTGGAGAAAAGGTCAGAGTGTTGGAGCAAAGATTCAGACTTGGATCAACATCAAACGTAGGATATAGGTTAGCCTCCATGATATAGGTTAGTCTCCATTCTCCTAGTCAAGAATTAGTTAGTTAGTTATTTTATGTTTAACTACTTTCTGTGGCTGAGATAAATCTTTAAGGTCATCACTTCGTTATGGCTCTAATCCATATCCATAGGAGAAATCTCTCTGTAATATCGATACACTACAAAGGATAAAAACTCCATCTCATGCGACACAAAAAAAGTGAATTTCAAAGTGATATGTTGTGAAAGTGGAAAGTTTTGGTCCATGTGATATTATACACATAAACCAATTCTTGTGATATACTGGGAGAAATAAAACTTTGGGTTCATGTGATGATTTGTAGGAAAAAAAATAGTGTGATATGGCAGGGTGATTGAAAACTTCAATTAGTGAGATATGAAGAATGCAATGACAAGGAGGATGCTAAGGAGTCATCTTAGAATTTTCCCTTTGTTGCAATGAAGTAAAGTTTGCAACAATGGAATGTGTCATGACCAAAAATGTTGAGGTGTGATATGTGTTGTGTCACAACAAAAGTAAGTTTAAGTGAAATACATCATAAGGGGGCAAGTTTCTTCAAGATGCGAAAAGGAAAATTGTACATTTAAAAAAAAAAATCTTTTAAAAAAAATAATAATAATTCCTTCTATAGCAAGGGAAAATTGTCAAATCAATACATCCCTCTATGCTTGTTGGAAAGTGATAATTTCATGAAGTAATAGCTTGTTCCCGGCTTCAAAATCTAATTGTTCTAATCTCATGATGATGACCTTCAAGAACTTTGCGTCTTTAAATGTTTCCATCTTCACTGAAAGTGTAAATAGGTGCACTTGCATTCAACTTCGGAAACTATTTCTTTGATGGAGTCAGCCTCGAAATATAGTAAATGCAAGTCTTTTGCATTTATTCCCTTTATTTTGGTTGCCACCTCCTCAAAAGAGAGAATATATTCTTCTGAGTCGATGTGGTCCTAAAGGTTGATTTTAAGCAAATACTAGTGATCACAGTGAAGCAAATCAACATTACGTCTTGGACAATGCAATCTATTTTATTTTGGATGAATTTCTTCATGCATTGTATATCAACGATGAGAAAATGGTAGGAAAAGTAGTATAAGTTGTCCACATATATTTTTGTTATGGTATCCTTAATTAATATCCATTCAATTTTTTCAAAAGGGTTGATGTTGGAAACTTCAAAAATTGTTCTTATTTTGTTTACCTACTTAGGAACATTTACATATCTTGTAGTTAACAATGGGGAGAGAGCATGTAATCCCTCTTTCTTAAACCATCATTTTACCCTATGTGTTTCTTGGATATATAGATTGAATAGAATGATATATTTGGAGATGATCCCAATAGTGTTTCAATTGAACTTAGCTACACAGCCTCCCTTGATTGCGTGGATAGGGTGGCTGCCTAAAGAACACAAATTAGCTAGTTCCTCACCTTCTACATGGTAATGTTCTCCCCTCGTTATCACATCCATGCTTTAGCCTGACATGTCCTTTAGATGGATTGTTTTTTTTATATGATCTAATCCATCTTTGTTATGTATAGGAGATGCAGGGGATGTGTTAGTGACAGGACCAATAATTTCAACAATGGAGTCAATAGTTGTAGATCTATTTCTGTTTATTGATTTGAAGGCATAATGCAATTGATAAATTATGTACTTTCTCTTGGGAAATGTTGAACTTGGGGGGTTGGATGTAAGAATATCTCCTGATCATTTTTCAAGTGGCTATATAATTCATTTTCCTATTTGACAGAGCCTTTGGAGATCAAGTAGACATGATAATTTGGAATTGATCATAAAAGGTATCTGCAAAATCATTAAAGCAATGCTATGTATCCCCCCCACCTCTATGTCAACAAAGTCAAACTCAAAGACCTTTCCAAGCCCTTGTTGGTTTTTGAATTGAAAAATGGTTTTCTTTGCCTCCACTTGACCCTTGATGACCCAATTCAAGTTGTACGTGCTTAATGCTCTAATAGGAATATGCACTGGAATGATGGACGATAAAGGAATACGAGTAAGTGCACATTTCTTTTTAGTAGTGGCTATTGGATGAAAGATGAGGCAATGCCTGTCTGGCGAGCAGGTGGGTGTGATATAACAATTGGATGGACAATCAATGCCATGGAAGAATTAATGATTTTGAAGTGTTGTGGTATGATAGTCCTATATGAAAAACAAAAATCCTCAAATAACAAATGATTAACAAATTAACAAATGAAACTTACATGCATTGGTTAAGAACTGCACAGGTCCCTTTTTCTAGGTGTATGATTGAACCCTCTTGAAGTGTTCTTAAAGCAATAAGACCATTAATTATTTTTGAAAACATTATGTGTTTCATGTGTGTTCCATTGGAGATAAAATTTCGGTAGCATATTTTTGCACTTTGAATAGAGCATCCAAGCTTGACATCAACTATATGTAGGAATGGTTGCATGTCAGATGAAAGTGAAAGTATCAATTTGATGGCATGTTTAGTGAAATTGCTAGACATTTTGGAGAAACAACACACTTTAAAAGTGAAACCCTGTAGATGAAAGGGGAGAGTGAAAAAGAAAAAGATATGTATGGAAAGAAAATGAAAATAAAGTATGCATGAATAGTAGTGACATAAATGAGCATCAGAGAAAAATAGATTGTGTCTGCAAAGGTGAATTTGATGTTTTATTGTTGGTTTTTTTAATAAGTTGAAAATGGGGAAGGTGACAATAAGTACATTTTATGTCCACCAAATTGGAGATCATAAAGGTAAAACTGATTAAGGACCAACAAAACACACACAAGCAAATTAAAGAACAAAAATTACTTAACAATGAGCAAGGAAGTAATGTAGAAGTGATAATCAACACAATAAAGAACTAATGTTAAAGCACGAGAAATGAGTAATCATTTTACTTTAAGGTAAAAACTTTCTAAACTTGTTATTTTGGAAGTAAACGAATCTGGCATATGATTTTCGAAAAGGTGGGAAAACCAATAACAAATCTGAACTTAAAAGACTTGGTTCATGGCCTCACTTTAGGTAAAGACTTGAAAATATGTAAACTTTTAACTCCAAAATATTTCCATATTAACAATTAATCAACAAAAACAAGAGGGTGAGAGATTGTAAGTTTCAATATCTATTTGGAAAAAGGAAGTATGTAGTTTCATTCTTCACATAAATCAAGTAAATTGTTATGAAAAGGAGAATGAGAAGGTTGGTAAACAAGATGGCTAATACCACCTGAGTATGATTACACAAATATAAACACAATACCCTTTAAATATTAGACTAAAGATTCAGATTGAGCTATTGGGAGGAATGCAGAATAATAATGATGAATCACAACATTTCTTAAAATAAGGGATGTTAGGATATTTAAACACTTAGGAGTTAGTTAATATCAACTTGGTCTAATGTGTCGTTAGGCAAAAGTGTGTTTTTTTAGTATGCATTTGTAGTTAGGTAATCTGACGGTCACGATATGTTCCTGACATAGAGTGATCTGACAGTTCATATTCTCCTCGACCTTAACGACTACATTGATCCATGGATTTAACACCCAATTGGTCCATGATATCTATTTAAAGAGCATGGAGGGTCATTTGTCGATGATTGATTGTGAGAAACTCTATTGTAAATTTCTTTGTAATATTTTTTATTTTGCATTAATAAATTGGTCCAAGTGGTCACATTGGTTGGGGCCGTGGATGTCTCCCCGTAGGGGTTTACCACATCAAAACATCGATGTGTTGATCTTTGATCTGGCTGAGTGAGAGGTTATTGAAGGTGTTCGTCCTATGTTGGAATACCTATGTTGTCGAACAAGGGATAGCCAAAATATCATTGATGAACATGTCACTTTATTGTGTTATAATGACCTTTAAAGATTAGATGAGATCCAAATTGAGATTTTAAGAGTGCAAAATAGTAATGATGAATTGTTACATTTTAAAAGCAAGTGATAATAAAAATATCATTGAGGATCATGTCAATTTTTTGCATTATAATGACAGAAGGACCGTACATGCACTAAAAAGTCCCAATAATTTACACAAGAATAAAAGAGAATAGAAACATCTACCCAACTTGCATCACAAATAATGAAAATCTAGATCATCATAACAAGCCATAAGGATATTGACACTCCCTCAATTACCAATTTTTACAAAACGAAACCTAAATAATGAACGACATCTTTGTTGAAACTAAAATTAAATGTAATGCATCCGAGGTAAACAAGATGCTTGTTACTTTGATTTATAAATAAATATTGACAACGAAATTATCTCAACTTATCAATATTCCTTTTTTTTAAACCAAAATCTTCTTAGTGCAAGAGTTAAATTATTTAATAGTTTGGGAATCCAACTTTCTGTTTGCTAAAAAAAAAGGATATTTGTTTCCCTTGAAGTCATATGTCATTCCTTTTAATAACTAATATTTACCATCTACTTTATGGTTTCTTTTTATTTCACTTTTTCTTGTGCAAGTTGATGTTCTGTTGCTTCTTGACTTTGGATACTATTTTTTCATTGATGCCTAACAACATTATCTCCGTTAGACAGTAATGTGATCATTTTTATTTAGAAAAATGTACTTGGTAAAATGGAGAGGAAAAACATACAGTCTTTCTTTGCTATGGATATTCTTAGCAACTGTTTCATATATGTAACCTTCCTTTTCACTTTTAGTTTGTCAACTTGAACTAATATATAAAACATGATATATTGTTAAATTCCATTGTTCTGAGAATTCTTGTACTTGTAATTCTATCATGTAAATGCATTATAAGAGATCCTTGAGCAAAGCCTATGTATTTCGCATGATATCTTATATTTGTTAGCAGATAAACATACATATTATCTGAATTCGTACATACATACTACAATGAATTCGTACACTGCTGTAGAGTAGGATTTTCTGAAGGGACCCAGAGGTAGGTACATAAGATCACTATATACTTCCATAAAGATTTTATTATATGACAAAGGAGTGATGACTATGGAATCAAACAACTAAAATTCTCTGCATGCATGGGGGAGGGGGGAAAGCATTGACAAGATTATGAGATATGGACATGGATATGGAGAAAGGGAAGCAAAAGGAGGAAATGGACTCGATCATGGTGGAGGAGGACCAGATAAAGTAGATAATGCAAAAATCTGGAAAGGTGAGCAACAATAGACCTTATCAGTATAATATTAATAACAAAAAGAGGGCCATAGTCGACAGGGAGGGCTTGGCGAGCGATGAAGAAGAGGTAGAGGATCTTCGTGTTGTGGAGCAGATTGAGGAAATCCTGCATGCAACATATGAAAGGAAAACAAGAAGTCTAGGGTTAGAAACAAAAGGCAGAACTTTGGTCCAGATCACCATTAGTGTGGAACCTACAACCCCATGTGCGACTAATACACCTGAAGAAACACAAGTTTTTAGACAACCAATTTTAGTAGAAGACGTATAGCAGGTCAGGGGACCAATAGTGGAAAATCAATTGGGGGTACAAGTTGAGGAAGTAGCAGTCAACTATCTACATCGCGTGGAAGCAGTAGTTCCACAAATTTCAACATGGCAGGGGTAGATCCCACTATCAAATTATGATAGTTTCAAGGCGAAGCATCAGAGGACCCTAAGAAGCATTTATTCATATGTGTAAAGATCTGGGAAGCAAATAAGGTCACATACAAGGATAACAAAGTCACACAGTTGGATATAACATTCAAAGACCGCGTGCTAGATTGGTACATGAATATGGATGTAAACAATCAACAAGGAGAACTAAAGATTGTTTTGGAGGTGAAAAAAATGTTGGTAAATGAATTTCAGAAGCCAAGTTCACAAGACCAGTACATGAACGAAATGATTGAAATCAGGCAGAAACTAGGTGAGTCTGTCTGGGATATTGATTAAAGGTTCAAATGTTTGAAAGATAAGTTGAAGTACTTTATTACTGACATGCAACATATGCAGTTATTTGTGAACTCACTATTACCACACTTGAAGTATCCTTTCAAACAACAAAATTTTCAAACTCAGGCAGAGGCTCTACAAGAAGCCCTTCAGCTGGAGGAAAACCAATATCAACATATAGATCCAACAATAGAAGAGCTCAAAGAGGATCTGAAAGAACCTGACATTTCAGTTGAACCAGAATAAGGGGAAAGAGAAGAGATAAGTTGTTTGTTGCACGTTATGCAGGACAAAAGGATACCATAAGAACGAATTTCCAACCTTTGTGCAATACTTGGCCGTAGGGGTGCCAAACCCCTTGCTTACATGTATGTATTTTTGTTCAGTATACCATGACACAAAAGAATGCTCGACATTATTGAGAAAAATACGGGAAAAAAGGAACCAAAACAATCAGAACGTACAGTGAATTTCTGCAAAAGCCAGGGATGATGGGAATACCGTTAACATAGTTACTCAAGGAGGATCCAAGATGGGAGCAGATGCAACAACACAAGATCCAACTCAACACCAATGGGTCAAGAAGAACACTCAACCACAAAATATTTTTGATGCGTAGAAAGAAAAAGATATGTTTAAGGCAACCATACCGGAGATTCTAAAGGAGAACATTAGGTATACATCAACCGCACAACAAAGTCATGATACAACAATGTACGAGATGCCACCTTCAATAGATCACACTAGAAAAGGACAACCTTCATAAAAAGTAAGCAACCTAAAGGATTTTCTGTAGTCATGTGTAAAGTTATTGAATGATCCATCATCCGTTAAAGTCTTATAGAACTTGCTATAAAGATGCAACACAAAAGTAGAAGGGAAGTTAGAACAAAAGACGATTAATCATATCCATACATGAAGAAGAACAAGTAGAGAATTCAGGTTAAATTCCAACATTGGGGATTTCAATATGGGGGATGCCATACTTGATTTATAATCTGAAGTGAATGTCTTACCTAATAAGACACGGCAGTGTATGGGGGAACCCACATTAGGGTATTCATTTGTCCAATTGAAATTGGAAAATCAACATAGAGTGTTACCAATTGAAATACTAAAAGGTGTGACAATAGACTTGGATGGAGTGCACACTATGGAAGATTTTGAAGTTATAGAAATAGTAGATGGCACATCACCCTACCCAACATTACTAGGACTAGACTGAGCATTTGATAACCAGGTTGTGATCAACTTGAAGATATAGAAAATGACCTTTGAATCAGGTGAGTACAGAGTAATTTCCCCATTGGACCCCTCAGAAGGATAAATGTTTTTAGAGGTGACATGTTTGGACTTGGAAGAAATAAATCAACTATATAGGACTACCTTGCGGGAATAATACTATGTCAACCCAACTGTAGATGGGGTACTCAACTGGAGAAGCATTACATCATGTGCCTCAAACTCAAACACATGTCTGGAAAACTGGCAGCAGAGACTACATGAAGTATCCACAAGGAGGTGCACAAGAATAGAGCATGCAGTAAGGTGGGTCGATACAGAGGTAAGGGAACCCCCCACTTTTCATGGTTTGAATGACATAGAAGAATTCTTGAAAAACTATGAGGAAGAAGTTTTGGAAAATCAGAGGTTGCTATCCATTGATATTGCAATCAAGGAAACACCTACAAGATGGTGGGGCGTGCACAAGGAAATGATTCAAGACTGGTATCAGTGTAAAAGGTTACCGCGCATTAGATTTGTCACAAAACAGGGGAACAATGAATTGCATAAATATGATGGGTGAGGAAGACCAACTGAGCACATAGAGAAATGTAGAACACAATGGAGGTTGACAACACCAGAAGAATGGCCTCATTACTTTATTCATACATTGGAAGGGATACCAAGGAACCAATACATAGAATAGGAACTGTGCAGTGACACTACATACTAGAAAATATTAGAACAAAATTTTGTGGTAACTTTCTCATTTGAGCATGAGAACCCCAATATAGATTCAACCCTACAGTTGATACATGGAATGATATTTTTTGAGGAACCTGAGGTGGAAATTATGATAGAATATCAAGAACAAAACAAACAAACAATCAAAGACTCACTTTCGTGTTATCATGTTGTAGAGGAAACACCAAAAGAGGATGATCCGTGCAACATCCAGATAACAAAGATTGAAGAAGAGAGAGGTGGAACGTCCATATTTGGAATCAGAGGCATTTGTTGCACCAATTAAGGTCAATAAAGTCAACATTGGGAGAAAAGAAAATCCTAAAATGGCAAGCATTGGAGACTACTGGGATGAGTAGACACTAGAAAGGATAATAAAATTACCGTGCGAATACAGTGACCTATTTCCAACAACCTTTATAGAGATGAAAGGAATAGCAGGTGAATTGGGAGAGATGAAGATACCCCTAAAACCATATGCTCGACCTGTTATACAAATACCTTATAGGCCAAATCCAATGTATAAGAAAAAAGTGAAAGCATAACTTGACTGAATGTTAGAAGCTGGTATCATAGAGCCAGTGGAAGAATCTGAATGGATCAGTCCCATGGTGGTCCAAGAAAATAAACAAGGGGGAGTAATAATTTGTGTAGATTTAAGGAAATTGAATGATGCTTGCTTACATGATCCTTTCCCTACCCCTTTTACAGATGAGGTCTTGGAGAATGTGGGAGGCTAGGAAACATATTCATTTGCAGGTTATCATCAGATCAAAATAGCTCCAGAGGATAGGAATAAGACTACATTTGATACAGAATGGGGATCCTATCAATATATAGTTATGCCCTTTGGACTGCAGAATGCATCAACTATCTTTTCAAGGGTGGTAGTAGCTGCTTTTAAGGATTTCATACATAAGTTCCTAGAAGTATACTTGGATGTCTGGACTATTTTTAGTCTGTTGAAAGATCATGTACAAGTACTAAGACTAATGTTGGACAGATGTAGGTAATGTCAGATCTCATTGAACATCAAGAAATGTATTTTCAACACACCTTTTGGGATACTGTTAGGACATGTGGTATGCATACAAGGTTTATTGGTTGACCCTGCTAAGATTGTTGTAATTGTGAACTTACCACCACCAAAGTCAGTGTGTCAGTTAAGAGACACACTTGGACATATGGGGTACTACATGAAGTTTATCAAAGGGTGTGTGCAGATTACAATGCCGATAGAAAATCTGTTGAAGAAGGACACCAAATTTCAGTGGAATGAGGATTTTCAGCAGGGATTGGATACTTTGAAGGAGAAGATGGTGACAACAACTATTTTAGTTTTTCGATATTGTAAAAAGACATTTCATGTACATGTAAGTGCATCAACAATAGCACTTGGAGCAATTTTGGTGCAACCAGGAGTAGGTGACTTAGATCATCCTATAGCCTTTGCAAGCATGAAGTTATCAGACTCATAACAAAGTTACAACAAAAAAGAAAGAGAAGGTCTAGCCATAGTGTATGCACTGCATAAATTCAGACACTACTTATTGGGAAAGAAATTTAAAATGTTCACAGATCATTTTTCCCTCAAATATCTAGTCAACAAGCTAGTGTTGGGGGGGAGGATCAGATGGCTATTATTGTTTCAGAAATTTGATTTTGAAGTAATAGTTAAACCAATGAAACTAAATCCAGGACCATATCACTAATCAAGGATAATCAATGGAGAAGAACCTAGTAACTTAGAAGACAACTTCCCTGATGTTCAATTATTTTTAGTACATATAACTGGTGAGTACTTTGCTAATATCATTGAATTATTGAGCACGAGACTTGCACCAAAGGATTTTAGTACCACGCATAAGAAATACCTGGTAGTTATAGTTGCAGAGTATCAATTAATTGTAGGTCATTTATACAAGCTGGGAGAAGAAAACATTTTGAGAAGGTGTGTGATGGAGCACAAACAACCCATGGTTCTAGCAGAATCTCATGAAGGTATAACTAGAGGACACTATGCAGGAAAGGATACCACGCAGAAGGTATTGCGCATAAGTTTACGGTGGCCAACGGTTCATAAGGATGCAAAAGAATATTGTCAGAACTGTGATGTCTATCAGAGAGTTGGCAAACCCAATAAGAGGGATGAGATGCCTCTATGACCCCAAGTAACTCTTTAGGTATTTAACAAGTGGGCAATAGATTTTTTTGGACCTATCAATCCCCCAACAAGAAGTTCATGAGTGAGATACATCATTAGTACGAAATAGTATTTAACCAGATGGACAAAAGAAACACTAGTCAAGGATTGCAATGCAAAGACAAAAACACACTTCTTATTTGAGCAGGTGATTACAAGATTCAAATGTCCCATGATTTTGATGAGTGACCAAGGCACACATTTTGTTAATAGGACTATCCAGGCTATGACTGAGGAATTTGAAATCTACCACTAGAAGAGTACACCTTATCATCCTTAGGCCAATGGGAAAGTGGAAGCTTTCAACAAGGTTTTGGACAATGCCTTGAAAAATATTTTCAATGCTAACAGAGATGATTGGGATTTAAAAATACCAACAATATTATGGGCATAGATGACTACATGCAAGAAGTTGACAGAACAAACATCATTCAGATTGGTGTACAGACAAGAAGTAATGGTGCCATTAGAATTTTTGGTACCCATTCTGCACGTTGCAACAATAACCAATATGACAGAAAGAGGCACAATACAAGAAAGTTTAAGTCAACTTATGGAACTTGAAGAAGACGAAATTTGGCAGGATTCCACCAAGAGGTGCAAAAAGCAAGGGACAAAGCCTGACATGACAGACACATAAAGAAGAAGAGATTTAAGGAGGGAGATCTAGTTCTCCTCTATGACAAAAAATATTTGCAACATCCAGGTAAGTTCATAATACATTGGCTAGGGCCATATGAAGTGAAGTATGTCACAGATGGAGGCTCTATGAAACTAAAGGACTTGACAGGGAAATAAATGCAGGGAGTGGTGAATGGTAGTCAGATGAAACTCTATAGGGACAATCGACCTACCAACTCTCAATAGTTGCAACGCATAAAGGAAGCCATGTGTATAGTGTACTATAGTAGAAATTAGGAAAGAAAAATTATGAAAATAAATAAAAAGTAGAAAAAGAAGAAAAATACAAAAAGAGGCGGAAGTTGGTTGGATAGCATGAAAGTGGAAAAAGTAGTGCACAACAGACAACTAAACCAACACGACAATAAGTAAAGCTATTGCGTGCAGGATATCACTGACAAGTAATAAACACAACACGTTGAGGAAAAATCATTGTGGAAAGTTGCAACACACTAGAAAGTTGTGGTGCAATGGAAAAGGGGCCAACGGTTGGAATAGGAAAAACCAAACTTCAGAAAATGAAGGCACGAACCGAGCATTTATGAAATTTAGCAAAGCATGCCGAAGAAGTGTTAGAACATTTATGACATAAAAGGAAGCATCTTTGAGAAGATTTATGACATTTATGACACCCCTTATATAACCGAAAAGCGGGCCAAACAACCCTCATTGTGAATTTGAGCATACACGGAGCTAAGAAGTACAAAGACGAGTGGTGAACATATGATTCCAAAGATGTTAGCAACTAGATTTCAACAACATGAGGGATATTTATGTAGGATGACATCGCCAAAGGTCAAAGGACCAAGCAAAGTGACAAGAAAGACACAGAACAACACAAGGTCGTCGTAGGAACTCGTAGGGGAAGAACATGTGCATACACAACCATAGGGAATCATTGATGTTGACGTTATTCCTTCACCACATGATGAAACAGTAAGCACCACACTTGTTGAGGAGGAGGGGCACGCTATTTAGACATTAAGGATGGACATTGATCCACAGAGAAGTGTGGGGGAACCAAACCCCTCTGTGTTAGAAAATATGCAACAACAACCCAGGGCCGAAGTAGCCCACCAAATGAATGACGCATATAACGAGTGAAAAATATCCGACGGGCCAGTATCACAACCAATGGTAGGGTCCGCACAACAAGAAGAGGTCCAAATTAAGGACATAACATGACAATTAGACTCTGGCGTGGAAGAAGGGGAATAAGAAGCTAGGCCATTCAGTGTGCCAGTAAAGAGAAAATGGAAACATCCCATTCAAATATCCCCACGCAAGTATCCCAAGGCATCTATACTATTACCATGCATACCATAAGGGGTGCATATTGCTCCAGGATTGTTGGGATGCATCAAGAAATTGAGATATGCAGACCGTGATGTTTCAGACATGGGAAAATTCCCAGAATTCACACAGCAAGTTTACATGGAAAGCCTAGGCACTGGTCTACTAAGATATCTAGTGATGCATCCAAAGAAATGGATAAAATGGTTGTTCAACACATGAATAATGAATTTGCTAGAGATTCCCCACTTCGACAGGGGGAAAGATGTCAAAAACTGCGTCAATAAGTTACTCGCAGTGATCCATGGGGTATTTTTTTGGATGGAAAGGCTAGTTTCCATCGATGTGGAACTAATTTCTTTTATCACAGGACTGCCATCATATGGCTAGAATCCCACAAAATATCTATATGATAAAACTAAGGAGACGACACTCACGAAAGAAATGAAAAATATCTACGAGACAGATTGAGGGTCACGAGGTATAATTATCAAGAGGATCATGGAAACAGCCACCAGGATGGAAACAAAATTGATGGCATGCAAAATACTTTGGAAATGTCGCAAGGAGGAGGTTCCTGCAGGAGTCATCGCAGCAGCAGAGCAGTGCACTAGAGGCACCATCATGAGCTGGGCCCCTTACTTGTTGAATTTATTCCTGGACGATTGGAAAGACACGTAGGACTTGGGGAACAAATTCCACTAGTCTTGGTTGACCATGCTAATAGCATTGATCGGATCGAAGGAACCCCCCTATTCCAAATTCTATGACAGAGTGGGAAAATACTGCGCAGTGCGAGATATAGGTATAGGGTACACTTCAGACCCTAAATGGAGAAGCTAGAATGCTAGCCTCTTTTCCAGATATCTTGATGAAATGAAGGAGAAGATAGCTAATAGCTGGACGATAATTCCAAAGGTGATCACATAGTACCAGGGGATAGCCAAGTTCAAGGCTACGCAACATAATATGTGGATCCAGGCGTGCAGGAACCCAAGGGAAGAATGGATGCAACTTCGCTATTACGTGAACGCAGAGGAAGTAGAATGGGCCATCAAGGACTGGGTGGATGAATGAAAATTCCCAGTGATAACCAAAGACATGCCCAATGGAAAGGGAACTAGAGTAGGCTCATCGAAAACGTCTGTAGGAGGAAGCGCAAAAGAAAAGAGACCATCTCAGACAAAGAAGCCTAATCCTAATCCAACAACACAGAAGAAGGACAACGCACAAAATGTGAATGGGTAGAAAGGTATGAAGGACAATGTCCCCACACAAGAAGAACAAGAATGGGGGGACACAACAAGATACAAAATCCCAACAACGACAGTCCAGACAGGGGTGGGGACTCAAAAAGGCCAGTCATACAAACATGGGTGTTGGTTGTGGAGCCTGATTATCTTCCCGATTCAGAGGTTCGTTTCAACCATGCTTGGACCCCATTCCATAATTGAGGGTGTGTGGGGGGGATCCACCCCCCCCC
>SNQJ01S0000012.1:628050-667323 GCA_010110895.2 Picea sitchensis | reverse complement strand
TGGGGCAATGCCCCCTAAGAGAAATTTTGGGAAAAATTGCCTTGTAAAATATTTTAATTTCGTAGTCAATCTGGACTGTTCATTATAAGGTCACAGATTTGATAGTAGAAGTTATTTTAGGATTTTTTTCCCCAGAAAGAAACCCTCCCTTATGAGGGAATTGTATTGCAGTTGTGTATTACCGTGAATATTGTATTTTGAGAGAGGAGATCGTGAGAGAAAGAAGAGGAAGTTACATTGGGCGTGTTGTAGGTTGTATCCCTTCATTTTGCTAGATAATAAAAAAGAAGGACCTGGAAATTTCTCTGGTGGACGTAGCCCACACTAGGTGAACCACATATATTTGTGTCTCTATTGTATTGTGTATCTTTTGTGTTTTATTTCCACATTTGCTTTATTTTATTACTCCGTGATCCTGTTTTTCTAACAAGGGAGGTCGCACAAGAAATCCAAGGCATATAAAGACATCCCAGAATACACAATTACCGAGGATGATGCAGAGTTGGTAGTGTTGATATTATGGGAGCTGTGGGAGGTATTTACCTCCATGTGTAAACCTGACGAGAATAGAATATTCCGGGAAGCAAGAATAAACCCTAATTGATTGGTTGATAACCCTAGAAGACAAGTCAGCTCAAGGGAATGACTTGTATTAGGTTATTAGCCTCCAAGAGAAGAAGTCGGCTAAAGGAAATAATATATACTAAAGAATTATTACCCATAATGAGAATTCGGCCCAGGTAGTTTTCCAGATTTAGTATAAATAGAGGAGGCCAGTCTTCATTCTGGCAGGGCATTCTTAGAAATGCAGAGCACACTTGTGCACACTGCAGTTGGGCAGTTTTGTGCGAAATTTTTGAGGAGAGCTGCCGTTGCAGCTTTTGTAGCTAGCAGATTCCGTTTTGTCTTGGACTATCTCTTGGTTATGGTTTGGACTATCTTATCGGCTCTTGTTTGGTGCGCTATCCTTGGAGAAAGGTGAAATACCCTTTATTTGGCTATCTAGCCTAGGGTTTGCTTCCTGAATGATTCTCTGTCAAGGTTAAGGTGCTTAGAGGGTGGATTCGGCCTATGGTTGGGTGACAATAGTGATATTGTTTATGGTTAAATGAGCACATCCATCATATTCTAATAGGTTATGGGCCCACACCTCCTTCATTTAGTCTAACCACTGGAAGGGAGCATAGCCATAAGGATATTAAGCTTGTTGAAGAACTGCCGCTAGGGTTTCTAGCAGGAGCGGTTACTAAATCACTGCCACTAGGGTTACTAGCAGGTGCAGTTGTAGAAACCCTAACCCTCTCGTTGAGGCACCTTAAGTGAAGGGATTGAACTAATTTCTGGATAGACCAGTGCACCCTAGCCTAGCACATCTCCTGGTACTCTCAGCAAGCCAAGATGTCAAGTTTGAGTTTTTGGTCAATTCTAGGGTTGACCATGTCAAGGCAACCATGACCTACTTTATGAAATCAAAAACCAAGTTATATGGGGATTTTAACTTCAGATTGTGGAAGACAAGGATTGACCTCATCCTTTCCAATAATAAAGTGTTGGATATCGTGAAAGGAAAGATCGTGGAACTAGATTTTGAAGAAGGAAAATAGAAGGAACCGCAGAACATTGCAGTTATGGAGAAGTTCAAAGACAGTGACATCAATGCCATGAGTATCATAGTGGACTCTATACAATACCACTTGATACCCTACATCTCCCATCTTGACTCATCTAAGAAGATGTATGATTCCCTAACAAGCCTCTTCTTAGTCAGAAACATTGGACAAGTAATGAGTCTGAAGAATGAGCTCTGTGACATGAAGATGAATGATGATGAAAACATAACATCATACTTTGTGAGGATCTCTCACTTAAGAGATCAACTACAAGTTATTGAAGAAATCATCTCAGAGAAGTAACTGGTAAATATAGTACTCAATGTTCTTCCCAAGACATGGGATGCATTTGCCGCAAGTATGAACACAAGGAAGGAGTATCCTACATTTGAAGAACTCTAGACTTGTTGTGCTCAAGAAGAATCAAGGATTAGTGAAAAAGAGAAACCTCAAAAGAAATACAATGATCAAGCCTTCACAACAAGATTCAAAAATTCCAGGAACAAAAGGAAGTTTGGAAAGAAGCCAAATCTAGAGAAAGATATGTCAGAAATACAATGCTTCAACTATAAAAAATATGGTCACTACATGAATCATTGTCCCAAGATAAATAAAAGGAAGGAGACACACGAAGCATCAATTTACGAAGAAAAGAAACCTTCAAAGAAGACTAAGTAGGATGAAACATACTTCTTCCTCTAAGACAAGGTAACAATACTCTTCATAGTTCTTGTACATACCATGGTTTATGTACATATCTTGCATATCTATTTCCTAGAAGATAATATGTTCCCAGAGAAACTATACATATGGAAGAACAAAAGATAAGGATTGCTACCACAATGACTATAAGACAAGGAAATACGCATGAAAGGATGAAGCACATCAACAACCTCTGGTAACCGTTCATGTGGAAGCTATTACAAGATAAGCCGAAATTAGAATCAATCTTAAAGAAACCTAGAAGAAGAAAAGACAGAAAGAAGTCAACAATCAAGAAGAAATTAGAGAAATACTTATGACACCTTGCAGAAGGCAATAACGATCAAGAATGATTTTAAGGATGGAAATTTATATTAAGATGTAGAAACATGGGCTAATCTTACTAGTCCTTAATATTCAAAATGTAAAATTTTTTGCGATAGTTTTGTAAAAATATTCAAATTTCTAAGGATTTTATATACTTTCTATAACATTTTGGTAATTTTAAAGGTAAAATGATTTTATTCTATGTAATTTGGGCGAATCATTTTTAGAAAAAATGGAAATTGGCGAATCGAAATTGGCGAATCGTTTTTTGAGAAAAACCATGGAAAATTAGCCCATTTGCGAAATTTAGCCCCTAAAATCATCTATGATAAGGATGCAAACATAAGCGTGGTTTATGTTAGATGGAGGGAGCCAATTATATATTTCCAAAAGAAGAGCATGAAGCAAGGATTAAGAGGGAGCTAATCCTATGATCCATTGAATATGATGAAGTATATATCCATGGTAGCAGCCATGAAAAGCAGTACATGTTCAATTTGACTTTAGAAGAAGTCTTCTTCAAAAAGAAGCCTTAGACTGTCCCTGGTTGTCCATCCACATCCGTGATCCTATGATGAAAGGAAGAAGTTGGAATATTCAGGGCATGGAATCTATAGAAAACTCCATGGACCCAAGAGCTAAAGAGAAACATGAGGAAAAACATGAAAATTCCAAAGCCAGAACAACCAGTCATTGTATCGAGAATCACAAGATTGCCAGCCTGATATGAACTCACTAAAAGAAATCAAGCAGAGGAACTGAAAGTTGTGATGAATAATAGTGTATGGAAGACTTATGAATAAAATCATTGCGAGATCTAGAACTAGAGGTTCTCCGAAATGGAGGGAGAAGACTATGATGATTGTTCGTTCTAGTAAACTAGACATACCTTTGCATGAGACATCATATCATCTACAATATCCATGGGTTGGAGTTAACATCAGAAAAATGTAAGGATTGTTCTCCTTGACAGAGTAATCAAACAAAGAAGTGTATAGAAACCTCAAGGTTTTGAGGTATACTAGAAGGAGACTCTTGTATGCAGATGGAAGAAGACAACTTGGTAGAGAGCCTCCAATGCACAACAGAAGCGTGGTAAATTTTTTTCTATAACAAAGATATTGTATCAGAATGGTTACTCAGAAGCTTAGGATGATGGATTGCTAATCCATGACAAACCCTCATGATGGTAGAAGAAGTACCACTTGGATATGTCCCAATTTGACCCTTGCCACGATGTTATGAGCTAGCAGGAAATAAAAGATGAATCCAACAATGTTTGATCAGAGCTATATGAATCCTTCAGATAATACCAATGTTCCAGAAAGACCGAAGTGCATTGAGATCAAGCATTACACACTCTGTGATGAAGTCTAGAAAAGAGAGGTGCTTCTCCAATATATATATCTCCACAGATGAGCAGATAAGCAGACATTTTGGTAAAGCCTCTGTCCAAGATGAAAGAGTTTGTGTACTCAAGCTAGAGCTCGTGGAGACAAATTCCTTATTGAAAAAGGAAGAGATTACTCCTAGGTTGGGAGGGATCACTGATTTGTTATTGATTTGTGGACAGTAATTTTTCAGTTCAAAAAATGGTCCAGGATGAGAAGTTCCTTTCCAGTTCGGAAAGTGGTTTGAGATTTCTGACGCATAGGCGTTTTCCAATTCGGAAAATGGTCCGGATCGAAAGGTCATTTTTTCGTAATGAAAATGGTTCGATGGATTGCTAATGTACCATAGACATCGATTTCCCATTGTGGTTAACATGGGGAATGGTCTAGTACAATCTCTCTTCTTGAGGGTTACTCAAGAAGACTGGTCCACCTCGCCAGACAATCATTTTTCGAAGCTCACAGTTGTGAGAAGTTTCAAAGAATGGTCTACTTTGGAGGTTGGTGTAGGACAACCATTTCCTTTGGAAATGGTCCAGATAGTCATTCCCTAGGGAAGATTCATTCTCCCCAGGTTTCACTTTGTTTAGTGCCAGAGGAATGGCCCAGGGTTGGGAATGGTCCAGGTTCAACAACAGGCATTCCCTACGACAGACTCATTCTCTCCAGGTTGCACTTTGTTTAGTGTCAGAGGAATGGTCCAGGCTCAAAAATTGGGACAATTATTTTTCCTTGCTTGAGAAGAATAGTCTAGATAGCTCATCATTGATGTTTTAACTTATAAGGGCAGATGGTCTTCCAAGATCTCATAGATGTGAGTGGAAGAATGGCCAAGATGATTCAGTTTATATCATAACAATGTTTTTTGTGTAGGTTGATATCAAATGATTGTTATGGAGACTGTATGTCTGTATACAGTAGATGTATGCTACTGTGGTGGATGTGTTCCACTGATTGTGACTATACGTCACAGATCAAGTATCTGTGTGCTACTTAGTGTGGTAGTGTACCACTGGATTGTAGTTGTGTACTACTATGGATAGACATAGTTGTGTTCTATTGAATGATATTGTTTCGATTTCCTCGAAGACTATCAACAATGTTGGAAATGATTATCAACTAGATGGATGATCAATGGACAGATATTTCCCAGACGAAAAATGGTTCAAGACATTTATTCTTCTAGGACATATGTCCAGATTAGAAGAATGGATCTTGTGTCACTCTGTGGTGTGAGTGACTTATCCAACATCATGTCTGATTACTCAGATGGAGTATCGTTTCGAGAGATGATGCAACTGATGACATTGATAGTGATGATGGTGCTCATGATCTAGTCATGAGATAGTCTATATGACTATGTTGATGCTATCAGGTAAATGGTATGTTTGTGCTCAAGACCATTACCTTCAAATACCTCCCTAGCTAGGAGGGAGTGTTGATATTATGGTAGCTATGGGAGGTATTTACCTCCACGTGTAAACCTGATGAGAATAGAATATTACAGGAAGCAAGAAGAAACCCTAATTGATTGGTTAATAACCCTAGAATACAAGTCGACTAAAGGGAATGAATTGTATTAGGTTATTAGCCTCCAAGATAAGAAGTTGGCTAAAGGAAATAATATATACTAAAGAATTAGTATCCAGAATGAGAAGTTGGCCCAGGAAGTCTGTCAGATTTAGTATAAATAGAGGAGGCCAGTCTTCATTCTGGTAGGGCATTCTCATAACTGCAGAGCACACTTGTGCACACTGCAGTTGGGTAGTTTTGTGCACAAGTTTGGAGGAGAGATGCCATTGCAGCTACTGCAGATAGCAGATTCTGTTTTGGCTTGGAATGTCTCTTGGTTATGGGTTGGACTATTTGATCAACTCTTGTTTGGTGCACTATCCTTGGAGAAAGGTGCACTACCCTTTGTTTGGCTATATAGTCTAGGGTTTGCTTCCAGAATGATTTTTTGTCAAGGTTAAGGTGCTCAGAGGGTGGCTTCGACCTATGGTTGGTTGACAATAGTGATATTGTCTATGGTTAAATGAGCACATCCATCATATTCTAACAAGTAGCAAGAGAAAGGTCAGGATTGCATGACTGAAGAATACGAGGATGCCGAGAACCAGAGGGAACAAATTATGAAGGAGTTGATGGAGGTGAGATAGGTCTTGGAATGCATACAAGCAACTTAGACACATGATCAAGGAACAATACCAATGTAACGCTTGACAAAGGGAGGGGACAGAACTTCACAGGGTGATGAAGAAATGATACAAATCATAGTGCAACCAAGTTTGACTTTCAACATTACACAAGATATGCTACAATTCAAGGAGGATATGGTGCATACACCACCTAAGGACTTGACAGAAGTAGAGTTGGTTTTAGGAAAAATACCAATAAAAGTGTTATACAAATTGAAAGTCAGTTTCACACAAGAAGTACAATCATGGACCAGGGTGGTGTTATTGGATAAATCGATAGGTGCAGACACTAACTGATCTCCCTAGATCCACCTAGATCTGGAACAAAGCACACCAGAACATGATGCTTTCCTTAAGTTTTAAATATTGAATTTACTAACTAAAGAGGGATAGGTGACATACCGTTTAAACTCCGCTTCCTCTCGCCATTGCCATCCTAGCTCCGTTCCAACACTCATACAATGATGATCCTGCAAAAGAACACAACCAACCAAAGTGATAGTAATAGCATAAATTCAATATAAACCTATGTATGTGATCAAGGAATCATACAATAAAACACAACAAGATTTATAGGAAAGAATCATATATTGTATCATATTGAATGTGAAAGAGAGATTACAACCATGGCCTTGATGTTGTAAGGTCCCTTCCAACTGTCCTTTGTTCCCCACACACTTCCACTCCAAGAATTCTGAGAGCATAGATATGATAATATTCACAATCTATCTTGACAAAGTGGCTCATCTAGTCAAACTAACAATCTCCAAAGCTCAATCCAATCCAAGCTAATCCCAAAAGTTCCAAACTCCAAATATAATCTTCTCCATGAGAGATCCTCTCCTTTTATAAGTTGAAGAGGATAAGGTGAGGAGGTTATGATGATCCCACTAAATCATGAAAGTGAGTAAGATCCAAACCATTCGGATGCCACCTCACCATGGAAGTTTCTCCTTCTAGAAGCATCGAGAAGATGCTCATTTTTCCCACGTATGAGCATTTTCGCACCCTACCTATATAGCAACTTGCGAACACTTCATGGCCTAGATATGGTGTAGCCTATGAAAATCAGGCATTCTCGCACCCTGCCTATATAGCAACTTGCAAACATCCTCTTTAATAGGGTTTTTACAAAGGAGAATGCAACTTCTTTTTCTCAGGAAAAGTTCTTCTCTCTTCTTTCTTTAGGAACTCAGGCCACTATTGCCTTCAAAGGCAATATATAGGTTTACATCATTAACGGTCATAGGGATGATGAAAATAATGTGTAACAGGTGGATGCGATAGAACTGGAAGTCAATAGAGATGGTAAGGAAGCGCTATAACTCGTCATAGAGAAAGTCAAGATGGAGATGCAGGAAGAAAAGAAACGTGTAGATAACCTAGAGAAGAAACTGAATGCAGGTAGCCAAGAGCATCACTGAAGAGAAAGCTACACATGTGAAAGAAAAAGGGGAGGAACTAGCATAAAAGTTCCACAGTTTGGAGAAGGCTGTGCAGGGAGTGCACACTACCTAAGTGGCTCGAGACGAGCCACATGTCAGTGTCGGGGGCCTATTGGTGTAGGCCTATTTTGGGGGAGAAAAGCCTATTTTTGAGTGCGCTCCAGATGTGTCGGGAAAAGCAGCATGACACACATGCAGACGAACCTAGCCATGTTAGGGTTAGGGTTTTTTATATGAATGTAATGGCTACGAGCCAATAGAATAGTATAAATAAAGGTCTAGGAGTTCTAGTAGAGGTTGGTCGAGGAGATAATAGTTTGGTCTAAATAAGCTAGAGAATAGGGTTTTGAGGGTTAGGTCACAGGCTGTGGAGCCTGGTGTGGTCTAGTCCGCCTCATAGATGAAACTTATCATAGTTTTTTATTGTAATGCGTGCAACACATATTTTGAATAATGACGAATAAAAGAGTAGAAGAGACAAATCTTTGTGAATGTAGCCCTAGGGGGGGTGAACCACAATAACCTTACTGTGTTAATGTGTCTATATGGTTGTTTTATTATTTATGCTATTTATTGGTTAAAGAATGGATGTTTATCTTAGATTATGGTCGCATGCATGCATAGTTTCTTTGATGAATGGATAATAAATGTGATGCATGAGGAAAAGGGATAGATCATAGTCCCAATCCCTTCCCTGACTGCATACATCTAAGTCTTGCAGTCCCCCATAAGTTATCTTGGGTGAGACTGCATTGTGCACTCTGTGCGTAGTGTTGCCTTCTGGTTTACCGAGAGGGCCGATAGTTTGAGGGTTTTGTTGGAAACCTTTGGATCAGAACCTAGGTCGGCCCAAGCGTCCAACATGATTATAGATATCAAGTTTAAATATGAAAAGAAACAAGTATCCATACTCTCATTACTACAAGATACTAACATTATATTGATGGAAAATCTGTTACGACATTGTTAGAATATCAATCCACAATCCAAACCCATTTTACGAGAAACATGAAACACTAAAAATACAAGAAACACGATTACATGGTTAAAAAAACATATATGAATGAAGCTATTGCATTAGGAGGCTAGGGGAAACTAAATGGTAAATGGAGTCTTGCTAAGAAATCAAAGACATAGTCTGTCCAGGAGTGTGCAAGTGCGAATTGGAGATGGAAAAATAGAAAATTGTTGAACCCTCACCGAGAATAGAAGGCAGAGCACTCCCTCTAAGATGGTAAGGTAGGTAGAGTGTACAAACAACATTGAAACAACATTGAAAGTTGCATTGAAGGAAGGCATGTCAAGAGGGTTGCTCAACAGGTAGGTAGGACATGACATTTTCAATGATCAATGACATAAATTCCCCTAATGATCATCTAGCAAAGATCAATGGATATCAATATTCTAGAAAGAAAATCCAAAGGTTCACTTCTATAAGAGGAGCACCTTATGATGTAATAAAATCATGGATGGTATTTAATATTTGGGAAAATATTAAATATAAATTACACATTTAATATGAAAAAATTTCATCATCTCCTCTTTCTTTAACAAAATCACTAAAATATTAACAATGTCAATCTATATCATGCAATAAGACTTCAAATAAATGCAATATTTGATAATTTTAATTTTTTTTTTTTTTTCAAATTCTAAAGTTTTTTTTATTTTTTTTATAAAATATCAAGTAATTGAAAGTCAAAAGATTTTGATCTTGAATTGGTCACTGTAGTACTATGTTGAAGGCAAGTACTAATAATGTTATTTTTCATAAGTAAACAAAATATTATTTTACATAAAATTACAAGGCAATATCATGATTGGACTAGTTGTATTTAATTGTTCTATTAAGATCATCCAATATTTCTTAGCATCATATGGATACCAAGGTATAATTTCAAAATGATTTGTTTGCTAATGAGAGATAGAGTGTTGTTAGGGAGAGTTTTTTTTGTTTTTTCCAAAGGGAAGAGAGAAGGCCAAGTAACAAGCACATTCACATAGTTGGAGGCACCACTGCCTAGTGGTTGTCCCTATTGACATAGACATGTGAAAGGGGTACCGCGAAGTATTCCCAATGAGAGGTTTTTGTTATTTTTTCACATAGGTGGGGAGGGAAGGTGAGAAACAAGTATATTCACACCTTAACCAATAAACCATTATGTTAGTAAGAGGCATCAATCCCTTGTGGTTGCCCCCATAGGCATAAAAATCATGGTATATTGAAGCTTATATGTTGTTGGGAGCCATGTCTCTCAATAAATGTGGGATAATTTTTTTGTATAGAGAAGTATTTATGTCATAGAAACAATTCCAAGATGCACATATTTTAGACATATAAGACTTGTGAAAATGGTACTGTGGAGTACTGCTAGTGAGATACTTTTTTATTTTTGCATACATAGGGGTTTGCATAGAAAGAGGGAAGGTTGAGCAACATGTATATTCACATTGCTATCAATCAACCATTATGTTGCAGGAGGCACCATCCCCATTGGCATAAGGGTCATCATATATTGGAGCTTATATGTTGTTGTGGGTCACATCTCTCAACCAATGTGTGATTAATTTTAGAGAGGTATTAATGTCTTAGAAACAATTCCAAGATGCACAAATTTTAGGCATATCCGACTTAGTAATGGGCATTTTTTTAGGAAGGCATGTGAAAGAGGTAATGTTGAGTGTTGCCAGTGAGAGGGGAAGGCCGAGAAATAGGCATATTCAAATTGTAATTGAGGTTGTTTGGAAGTCTAATTTTGAAATGATAGGTTATAGAGCAATTTTGGGTTTGCTCAATTTTATTCCAAGTCTCGTGAGAGATATTACAAGCTCAAACTACACAATTATATATAATACCCAAGATAACTAAAGCATGGAAGAAGATTTTTTTCTTCTCCCAATAGAAGAGTTCAACATTTCTATATTTGTTTTCAAAATCATAATAAACTTTCCAACTACGAGTGATTCTCTTCTCAACATTATAATGTGAATTTAAATAACAATTACAACTAATACTTATAAAAAATATATAAAATTGTAAAGAAAAATATCACTATACCAAATTGGAGGATTTTCCTTAAATCTAATACTTATAATCTTAATTTTAACAATAATAATAATAAGTTTTTTTTCATAATTTTTAAACAAAAATTTATAATCTTAATTTTAACAATATTAATAATAAGTTTTTTTGTTCATAATTTCTAAACAACTTTGATCCACACTTGCTAACACCTCGTGATATGACAATTTTATATTTTGTTATAAAATATTTTAGAAAATAAAATTCAAAATATTTATATATAAATAATTCCCATGAATATATTTCAATGCTAACTTTATGTTGTGGCCGAGCTTCTGTCGAAAAATTTAATTCTTATACCACGAAGCCACATTAGAATTCACAAACAATCAATGATGAAATAAACATATTAAACGTAATAAACGTACAACATAGTAAGTGGTATGTGTGCACGAAGGTAGAAAGACAAACTACGATACTCATGTATTATGATCGTTAATCGCTAGCCTCGAAGTGGATATATTCATTTTATTAAGTCGAGCTCATTTATTTGGGCTAACATTTCTTGCATGTTTGAAGGAATGATCAACCCCAAAGATTTATTCTTTCATTAAGGATATTTTCATGCATAATTATGAAGATTTGTTCATAGATTGCTATCTTAAAAGTTTATTAGCATATTTTCGAAGTAGAGGAAAGGGAATGTCAAAGTGAATCAAGTCAATAAGTTGTTCAAAGATAAGAGAAGTATTTTGGATGGTTCGTGAATAATTATTAGAGGATCCACAAATAACTAGTTAAAAGGATCTTTTAGTGGGTTAAACTTCAAATATGGTGGGAGGTTGTGGTGGTGTAGGTTGTGAGATACCCTTTAAACATCAAATCAGCCCTGGGTCACTAACAATGTGAGATACCCTTTAAACATCAAATCAGCCCTGGGTCACTAACAATGGGGTTTCTAATGTAGATATAGCAATGTGCCACTAAAAGTTTCCATAGCTAGCCCAAATGAGACATGCGGCAAGAACAATACAGTGATAATATTTAAAGAGAATCTCCCAAAGATTATTAGATTAGGATGAAATTGAGGGTCTGGTTCAAATGAGATGAATAGTCCAAAATGCATGAGAGGATCATCAAGTCAATAATTTGCCAATAACAATGACTTATTAGGTATGCTTTATGTATCCTTTCATAAGTTATCTCTACTCCATGACCTAGGCACAAAGACTATTTCAAACAAATTACATGTGTCCTTGTTTACATTCTATATATGTATCAATTACATTTCAAGCTAATATAGGAGCAAAAGAAATGGTTATTTGAATGTAAACCTTCATTTGAGTAAGTTTGGTTTGGAAAGATAATTTAAATTGTTGAGACTTGAGGTAAAATCGTCTAGTGATTTCCTCACTATGATTATCATCATGATGTGGGAGTGCCTTCTTATAGAATTGACCTTGTTGTGTAATTAACTTTGCAATAGGATAATTGAGGTCGGAGATGGCGTGGTCTCTCTGCGGTTTTCTCCACAGCTACACACTACTCCCACCCTAACTGCGAACCTACTTTCCTGAAAATTCCCCTCCCTGCGGTGAACAGTGTCACCATCCTAACAACGAGCCTACTTTCTCGACATCCCCCTTCCCTGCGGTGATCAATTTCCCCTTCCCGCTCCTTGCCGCTTGCTGAAACCTTCTCCACCAGACGCATAATTCAACAACGCAATGGAAACCTATGGAGATGACGTGGACTACACACTAGACCCTGCTGAAACCATGCCTTGGTTCCCGACAATTGACATCCCCCACCCAGTCTCTCCCAAGCACTTGGCGACTTCTGAGGCTTATACCCTTTGGGTGGATATTGAACCTGTTTTGTCCTCCCTACGCCCACTGGATCACTCTCTGACTCTTCCCATCTCTCCCGGCCCTAATCCTCTGCAACTACTCTCCAATGAATCCCCTTTCACGGCTGCCCCCCAGGGTTTACAGCCAAGCCCTCCCTTCATTTCCTCCGAGCAGTCAAACACCACATCAACCCTTGGTTCATTACCCCCCTCCCTGTCTGGTCCCTCGCCTCCAGAGTTCAACCCCTTCTGGGCTCCCCACTCCTCCTCCCTCCCTATTTTCCTCCCGGATCCCCCCTCCTTTTCCCCTTCTTGCAGAGGACCACCCTTGGAAGATTTTGAGGCGACACTTCTAAATATTGACGCGCACTGACTCGATCCTCTCCTCTAGGACTCATGCTTTTTCCCAGATGCAGGCTTGGGTTTCCTATCTGAATCCATCATTGGTGGTACATCTGTGGGCTTTATTGGTACTTTCCTTCCACCATCAAATCTGAATGGCAGGGACTGTCTAGAATACAGAGGCAGTGAGGAATCTATCCCCAATGGTTTGATTGAGAACCTTGACCCTCACTCCTCGAACATACACATGAAAAGAAACAAATGCATCGGGGCTATAACATACTCTTCTAATATCATTCTAGGCAAGAATCTCTCAATGGCAGAAGTTTTGGAGCTTGCAGATAAATCTGTAGTAGGGAAAATTTACAACAGGCATTTTAGTGAGAAGACACTAAAAATCTGGGCACAGACTACCTGGGGCTCATCCCAACCCGCTCCCCCACAAATTCGATGATTATCAAGGCGCTGGTTTCTCATCAATTTTTCCACTACAAGTCAAGCAACACGAGTCCTCTCGGGATGCTGGTCTATGGACTCCTCCCCTGTACTACTAAAGCTTTGGGATCCAACATTTGACGCAGTGAGCACGCGAGTGGATTCCTTTCCAATCAAGGTTCGCCTGCCCGGACTCCCACCCCATATTTGGTCAGAGAAGGTCTTTTAGGCCATCGGAAATTCGTTGGGAAACTACTTATATGCAGACTTTGCCTTCAGGGATACGGGGGAGATGTCCTTGGCCCACATCCTGGTTTCACTGAATATCAAAGGAGGGCTTCATAAGGAAATCAACATCACGGACTGGGGACACACCAGGGCTCAAATCCTCGACTACGAGGGCATACCATTCCACTTCCGTCATTGTCATGCACATGGGAATATACTCAAAGAATGCCCACAACCACTTCAAGGACTCCCTACACACTCTCGTCTCCACGCAACAAAAAATCTACAGCATGGGCTCTCTACCTAACTGTCGGCCTCTCCCTCCACCTCTTCCAAAAACTCTCAGCACTAAATGGACAGACCTACTTCAAGGGTACAACAATCACTAGCGGGATTGGATTCAGTACCAGAACAACAGGAAATTGGATGCTCCCCCCCTCAGGCTCGGGACTTAGCCCCTCTTCATCCAACATGTATTTTACAGATGCCCTCCTTTGAATCTTTTCTAAATTTACATTACACTATCCCTCTACCTGTACGAGATCCCTCCTCCAAAAGGTCTTGCCCCTTCTTCTCTCCTCAGAACCCTCCCTAGCCTCCCTTTCCCTTCACTCCCCCCCCTCTCCTAATCCCCCTCCATCCACTTCGACCGAAGACCCCATCTATGACTCTTTGGAAGAACCCACCATTCTCTTTCAACTTGGGAACACAACTATTCTTTCCCCCCCTGAAAAAGCACTGGGACTCGGCTCTGATCCAGATAATGGCACATCAAAAAGAAGGCGGGGCCGCACATCCCTACTTTCCAAAGAACAATCTAGGGCGTGCTTAGATATCGCTTCAGGCCGCCAATAGTCCATTTTTGGGGCACTTAGAGCAGTGTAAGCCCCCGAGAGGGTTACCCCATGAAACTGCTCTCTCTCAAATGCAAGGATCTGGAAAACCCCCACAAGAAATCCCCCTTGAAATGGTTGATCAACACACAACAACCATACATTATACTTCTTCAAGAAACGATGGCAGAATCCTTAGCTATCTCTGCTACCCTATCCTCCCTACTTCCGGGATGGCACTTCTTGGGCATAGATCCTACAGGTAGATCTCGTGGCCTAGCCACGGGGTGGCACACAAAATCAATCAAATTAATCAACTCTCGGGCCCTCAATTCCTGTCTAGGAATTGATATTTTCGTGGAAGGCCTGGGGAAATAATTCAGGATTTTCAATGCCTATGGCCCCTATCTTGACAAAATCCCTTTATGGGAATCACTTCTCAGTCTCAAGATCTTGAAGGTCGAGAACTTAATCTTGGGGGAAACCTCAACTTCTCATTAGGGGCGGCAGAAGTTTGAGGCCCCTCAGCATGTCTGGATCAACTCACTACCAGGATCTCTCATCTCTTGTCGACCAATGGTCTGCTGGACATCGCACCCAAAAAACTAAATCCAACTTGGAGGAACATGCGCACAGGGGAAGCAAGGGTGGCAAATTGAATTGATCGCTTTCTCGTGGCTGAAGAATTAATGGAGGAAACCTTCCAAGTAAGGCAATGGATTGGGGCAGGAGACATATCAGACCATTCCCCAATCTGGCTCAGTTTGGAGGGTGGAACACACAAACCCCCTTCACCTTTTGAATTTAATGCCACCTGGATCTCGGATGAGAGTTTCCAAGATCTGGTACAAACACATTGGAGGCATTTTGACCCCAGCCTGGGCTCTCCTGTGGGTGTACACTTTGCGTAAAATCTCAAAAAAATCAAGTCGCTAAATATCCCCTAGGCAAAGGAAAAACGATAGAGGGAGGAAAGGGAATTATGAACCACAGAAGAAAAAATCAAAGCCATTTATCAGGAGGCAGACAAGGGTTTTCTCTCTGATTTAACCAAGGACACCCTAAAATCCCTGGAATCACGGCGTAAACAACTCCTAGTTGATCAAGAAGCAACCTGGAGACTAAAAAGTAAGGCAATCTAGCTAGAACAAGGGGATGAAAATACAAAATTCTTCCATGCCTTTGCAAAGGGTCGCAAATCTACAAACACTATTTGGGATATGAAGGATCAGGAAGGAATAAATGTTTCAACCTTCTTAGGGTTGGCAGAGAAGGGAAAAAATCACTTCAAAACCCCGTACAAAGTGGATCAGAGGGTAAACATTGTTGATATAGTTAGGCTGGCTCTTTATTACTCTAGCTTTGTAAACGAGCAAAACAATAGATATCTCTACACATAAGTCAGTGAAGTTAAATTAAAGGAAAACACTCTCAAGTTTCCAAAAGGACAAGAGTTGTAATGTCCCCAAGGCCGAGTCCTGTTGTAAATCATGTCTATGAAGTATAAAGCTTGCATTATGAATTGTAATTATGTTTTATAGGCTGGTGAGCCAAGTTTATATAAGCTAGTGGGCTTATGTGTTATTAGGCCAGGGAGCCTAAGTGTTGAAGGCCAGGAGCCTGATTTTTGTACATGTAATTATGCACAGTATTAATACAAAACATCTCTGCGTGTGGACCGACCACAATGAATGAGTGATGGGGGACTAAGCATCCACAAAGCCTGGGTAAGGGAGAGGGGGCTGAGAGGTAGGAAGAGGGGATAAGTTGAGGGGGCTTAAACCCTTGAGAATAATATTAAATTATTATTCTAAAAACAATGTGTGAAACGTGTTTCCTTGATCCAAAATCCCTGGAAGGGGGAACACTTGCCTAAAAGTGCACACTAGCTGATGAAGCGCATGTAGCCTCATGGGTGATGTGTGTCGGCCCAAGCACATGAAATTTAACCCAGGAAGTGAGCCGTGTTGGGGGTTCGCTCCCCATTCCGTGGATGGTTGCATTTGCGTGGGTTCGTCAGGCATTCCTCCATCCATCACCTAAGTCGGGGAGTCCATTCTCGATCCTCTGTCGAAACTGGTGGGTGTCCATGAGCGACCTCTGTCTAGTGTTCGTACTCAGATCCATCACCTGAACCGTGTGAAGTCTTTGTTTGAATCTCTGTGTACCCTTACGCATTTCGAAAACCAGAACCAAGAAGCCGTCTTGTGTTGCTGGTTGAGAAAACCAAAGTATCTTGTAATTGTTGAGCCTTGTTATGCTGAAGCGTCTGTCTGTCACCTGTTTTGGGAAACCCATGTTTGTTGTCCCAGTTGACTGTGGTGGCCATGCAGTTCTTGGTTGGGTGTGGTTTGTTGTTGCTGTATGTTCGTTGTTGAGCCTTGTTGTTTTGTTTTGTTTGCTTTGTACGGGAACGAGATTAAGGAAACTGGTTGTCTGACCTATGTGTAACCTCTCTCCGGGTGAGGGAGGTGATTGTTGTTGAAGAGGAAAGTTTTTCCAAGCCTTTGAGCGACTCTCTCCAGGTTAGAGAGTGTGCAGAGGAAGGAGAGAGCTCCTGGAAGGAACCTTGTAGCTGCCACAAAACTTGAATATTTCTGGTCCGAACTGCTGCTGAAGCCCAAGGAAAGGGAGGTTAGCAGCCAAAGGATTGTCTAGGTGACAGTGAAGGTGTATACTCCTGGGGTGGGATAGGCATGTGGGGAAGGAGAGTCCGTGGGCAGTGGGCATAAGTGGTTCCTGGGAGAGAATCCTCCTTCTTTTACATGTATTCTTCCTGTAAACCTTACCTAGCCTAAGATTCCTTACCCGATGGAGCTTAGTCCCAACTCGGGGGTGACCTACTACTGAGAGTGATGAGCAACGTAGTTTAAGGATAGGAGGTTTGTGGAAGGTCTACACGCAGTTGGTGGTGTGTGACAGTTTCAAAGATAAGTGTCACTATGTTTTGTAATTCTGTAATTAACTAAATTGCATACCTGTGATTCTGGAAATGTTATCACGTATTCTGTTGTGCATATGAATTATTGTTATTTCCATTAACTTTGAAATGCTAGCAATAATTCTGTGTTTAACTGTAACTAAGCGTTTTAAGTTCATTAGAATGCATAATGTGTTACATAAGTGTTTTTCTGCGTAGTAGTGTTGGCCCGACCGTGGGGTTGATGGTCGGGGGCGTTACAGTATGGTATCAGAGCGTGGTTTACGGCACTGAACCTGAATGGGCTGGATAAGTGGTCATTGGACCTGAATTTCAGGTGGGAATCATGTTTGGAAGAACCAATTTTTGGACCTTTGAATGTTCCTGAGTGCCAAGGAGTCACTTGGTTGTGTTACGAAGAAAACGAGGGTTATTGCCCGGAAATTGCAGAGCCAAACAGAGCTCAGAAAATTCATGGAATCAAAATGTTTTCTTATTCATGTTGGTTTATGAATGTTGTAGTTTTATTAAGGGTTTAAGGCCTGACAAACTTTGGTTGACTGCACGTTGTGTGTGCAGAGTTCAACAAGTGTCAGGACAACCGTGAATCGACGCCGAGTATAGAAATGGAAGAGGTGCGGATTGCCTCCAATTTAGAGAATGAAAGAGAAGGAAGGGATTCCAGCTTGGGAGTCGAAGGATCGAACTCCAATGGGCACGGAAGATAATTGGATAAGGAATGGCATATGATGAAAATCATTGAAAGATTGCAGAAAGATGCCTAGTCTCGCCGAGCCGATAGCTGAAAGCTCATGAGGGTTAGGGATCAACAGGGTGAATTCAACTTAAAGATGTTGAAGAGCCTGGAAAGAATAGAAAGGAAATTGGAAAAGGAGAGTGACACAAGCAAAACAGGGAGTCACAGGACCCCTGAGAAAAAAAAAAGATCGAGGAATGGTAGCAAACATCGTCGTCGCTCCCCAAAGAATTCTGGTAAGGAAGCACACAATATTTCAATCCCATCCCCTACCAGAAAACACAAAAGATCTTAAGTGGATGAATTGAAAGGAGAGATGAACAAGATTAAGCCTCCTATGTTTGATGGAGAACATAAGAAGGAGGAAGATGCCGAAACATGGTTTCTTGGCATGAGAAAATATTTCCAACTGCAGAATTATTCCTCTCATGCAGAAGGAAGAATTGCGATGTATCAACTAAAAGGAAAAGCATCCATGTGGTGGGATCAACGTGTGCAGGTGCAACAGATTAGAGATAAAGATATCACTTGGAAGGAATTCAAGAGGTATTTCAAGAGGAAACACCTGACTAAAAGATACTATGATAGAAATATGAAGGAGTTCTTCGAACTCAACCAGGGCAGCATGACCATTGATGAATACAAACGAAGGTTTTTGGAATTACTGAAGTATGTTCCATTCATCAAAGATGAGGCTGTCAAGATTCAGAGGTATCTGAGTGTACTGCCTCCTGCAATTGGTGACAATATTCAGTATGATGATCCTAAGACTATGGAAGAAACAATAAGAAGGGTGAAATGCTTGTATGAGCAGCAAAGAGAAAAACCTACTTTTCTGAAGGCTTGGGATGATCAAAAGAAGTTTAGGAAAGAGAAGAGGTAGAAGGGAAACAAGCCTCCCTTTTTCAGAAACAATCCTCAGGGACATCCATCTTTTAGAGAGCCCAGGAAGGCTGAAGTGGGTGGGCAAATGCCAAGACCGCCACCTATGGAGTGTTGGGGTTGTAAAGGAAACCATAGGTACAGAGATTGCCCCCACAGAAATGATAAAGCGAGAGCCATCCACAATGTTCAGCAAGATGAAATAGTGGAGGATATGGGCAGTAGAATTCCATGGATCTATGTAGCCCTGGATAACAAGCAAGCTGAATTTCAATAGCACATGATTGAAGTGGAAGGTATGATTAACAACCAACCATTTACTATTTTAATTGACTCAGGGGATACCCATAGTTATATAGATCCTAGAGTGGTGGAAAGTTTTCATTTGTCAAAAAGAAAACATGAAAAGTCTTGGTTAGTGCAGCTAGCTACAGGAACCAAGAGGAAAGTCATGGAGCTAGTCAAGTATTGTCCTGTGGACATGAATGGATTGAGCACGAAGGATGAATTGAACATTATGCCATTAGGCTCTTACGATTGTCTAATTGGGATGGATTGGTTGGACCAGCACCATGCCATATTGGATTGTCGTAATAAGGCATTCACTTGCTTAGATGAAGAAGGGAATCGAAAAACAGTCCAAGGAATTCCTAGAGTTATTGCTATCAGAGAAATCTCAGCGATGCAGCTGAAGAAGTGCTACAGAAAAGGCTGTCAATTATTTGCAGCCCATGTAGGGGAAACACCTAAGGACAAGGTGTCAAGTATAGAAGAGTATGCAGTACTAAAAGAATTGGAAGATGTATTCCAGGAAGTACCTGGACTACCCCCAAAAAGGGATATCGATTTCTCTGTGAACTTGATGCCTAGAGTAGCTCCAGTATCAAAAGCTCCGTACAGGATGAGTACGCTAGAGCTGAAAGAGTTGCAATTGTAGCTTGAAGATCTCTTGAAGAAGGGGTATATACGCCCAAGCATGTTGCCTTGGGGTGCCCCGGTTCTGTTCATAAAGAAGAAGGACAGAATGCTGAGATTATGCATTGATTTCAGACAGTTGAACAAGGTAACGGTAAAGAACAAGTATCCTCTACCAAGGATAGATGACCTCTTCGATCAGAAGGATGCAAAGATTTTTTTGAAGATAGATCTAAGATCGGGATATCACCAGGTGAGAATAAAGGATGAAGACATCAACAAGACTACCCTTAGAACAAGGTATGGTCATTACGAGTTCACAGTGGTGCCGTTTGGACTATCAAATGCACCCGTTGTTTTTATGTGCTTGATGAATGGAGTATTCAGGAACTATCTAGACAAGTTTGTCATAGTCTTCCTGGATGAAATCTTGGTTTATTCCAAGTTGGAAGAAGAACACGAGCGACATCTAAGGATGGTGTTGCAAGTGCTAAGAGAGCACCAGTTGTATGACAAGTTGAGAAAATGCTCATTTTATCAGGAACAGGTCCATTACCTGGGGCATATTATCTCGAAAGATTGGATAGTTGTAGACCCTGAGAAGATTGAGGCCATCAGAGAATGGTCAGCGCCAAAGAATGTGACGGAACTCAGATCCTTTATGGGTATAGCTGGTTATTATAGAAGGTTCATCACAGGGATTTCGAGGATAGCTCACCCTATCACTTCCTTGCAAAGGAAGGAGAAAACGTTCCAATGGACAAAAGATTGCGAGAAAAGCTTTCATTGATTGAAGAAATTGTTAACCAGTGCTCCAATCTTAAGAATTGCAGATCCAAACAAAGATTTCGTGCTGTGCACTGATGCATGTAAAGAAGGACTGGGAGGATTCCTTAGTCAAAATGGATTTGTAATTTGTTATGAATCCAGGAAGTTGAAAGAGCACGAAAAGAACTACGCAACTCATTATTTGGAGTTGGCAGCCATCATTCACACTCTAAAGAAATGGAGGCATTACCTCATGGGAAGGAGTTTCGAGCTTAGAACAGACTATAATGGTCTAAAATATTTGTTTGATCAACCAACCTTAAACACTAGACAAAGTAGGTGGCTGGAATTTCTGTGTGAATATGACTTTGATATCAAGCATATCAAAGGGAAGGAGAATAAAGTGGCTGATGCACTCAGCAGGAGGGTGCATGAACTACATGCTACAACCATTATCATGTATCAGACTGATATTAAAAGCAAAATTTTGGAGGCTGCAAATGCAGATCTGCAATACAGAGAATTGGTAGCAAAGCTACAATAGGGTAAGATGCCACAGAAGGTGGATATTTATAAATTGGGATTAGATGGAATACTGTTGCACAAGAAAAAAATTCTTTTACGCAACGTCCAAGACTTGAAACAGATAATTCTGTAGGAGATGCATAATGTGCCTTATGGAGGGCACCCTGGATATCAGAAAATCGTGGTAGCAGTCAAGAGCCATTACTTTTGGCTAGGTATGAAGAAAGATATTACATAATACATTGCCAGATGTATGGAGTGCAAGAAAGTTAAAGTTGAGCATAGGCACCCAACAGGGTTGTTACAACCCTTACCCATTCGTGAGTGGAAGTGGGAAGTAGTAACGATGGATTTTATTATGGGATTGCCCAGAACAAGCAAGCAACATGATTCGATCATGGTGGTGGTGGAAAAGCTTACAGAAGATGTCCATTTTATTCCACTGAAAAGTACTCACAAGGCAACAGATGTTGCTGATATTTTCATGAAGTAGGTGGTACGATTGCATGAAATTCCTAAAACAATTGTGTCCGATAAAGACCCGAAATTCACCTTGAATTTTTGGAAAGGGTTATTCAAGGGATGCTGAACAAATCTGAATTTTAGTACAACCTATCATCTTGAGTCGAATGGGCAAACAGAGCGGGTGAATCAAGTGAGAGAAGACATACTGAGAATGTATGTGATGGATAAACCATCGAAATGGGAAGACTACATACATTTGGTAGAATTCGCTTACAACAATGAGTATCAAGCATCATTTAAGATTAGCCCATTTGAAGCACTTTATGGCAGAAAGTGCAATACTCCAGTGAGCTAGGATAATCCAGCTAATAGAACAGTAGTTGGGCCAGAGTTGCTCAAGGAGATGGAGGACCAAATGATAAAAATTAAGCAGAATTTGAAAGTTGCCCAAGACAGGCAGAAAAGTTATGCTGATAAGAACAGAACCCACAGAGAGTTCAAAGTGGGAGATCATGTTTTCCTGAAAGTGAAAGCTAATAGGAGTTCCCTAAAGTTGGGAAGTTGTGCCAAGTTGGCAGCTAGATTTTGTGGGCCATTTGAAATCCTGGAAAGGATTGGGCCAATTGCTTATATGCTTGCATTATCTGCATCCATGACTGTACATAATGTGTTTCATGTTTCATTGCTTAAGAAATATATACCTGATGATAATCATGTTATTGATTGGAATGTGATATAGGTGGAACAAGAAGGTGTCGTGCAAGTGCATCCCGTGCGCATATTCGATAGGAAAAGCAAACAACTCCGAAATCAAGCTATAGGGCTTGTAAAGGTCCAGTGGACCTGGTACGATCTTGAGGACGCGACATGGGAGCATGAATATGTTATGCGGGCAGAGTACCTGCATCTTTTTGAAAATTTTGAAAAGCTTTCATATGCAGTGTAAAGTTGCATTGAGGACAGTGCAAAAATAAGGGGAGGGGATTGTAATGTCCCCAAGGCCAAGCCCTGTTGTAAATCATGTCTATGTAGTATAAAGCTTGCATTATGAATTGTAATTATGTTTTATAGGCTGGTGAGACAAGTTTATATAAGCTAGTGGGCTTATGTGTTATTAGGCCAGGGAGCCTAAGTGTTGAAGGCCAGGAGCCTAAATTTTGTACATGTAATTATGCACAGTATTAATACAAAACATCTCTGCGTGGACCGACCACAATGAATGAGTGATGGGGGACTAAGCATCCGCAAATCCTGGGTAAGGGAGAGGGGGCTGAGAGGTAGGAAGAGGGGCTAAGATGAGGGGGCTTAAACCCTTGAGAATAATATTAAATTATTATTCTAAAAATGATGTGTGAAACATGTTTCCTTGATCCCAAATCCATGGAAGGGGGAACACGTGCCTAAAAGCGCACACCAGCTGATGAAGCGCATGAAGCCTCATGGGCGATGTGTGTCGGCCCAAGCACATGCAATTTAACCCAGGAAGTGATCCGTGTTGGGGGTTCTCTTCCTATTCCATGGACAATTGAGTTTGAGTGGGTTCGTCTGACATTCCTCCATCTATCACCTGAGTCGGGGAGTCCGTTCTCGATCCTCCATCGAAACTAGCAAGTGTCCATGAGCAACCTCTGTTTGGTGTTCGTACTCAGATCCATCACCTGAACCGTGTGAAGTCTCTATTTGAATCTCTGTGTACCCTTATGCATTTCCAAAACCAGAACCAAGAAGTCTTCCTGTGTTGCTGGTTGAGAAAATCAAAATGTCTTGTAATTGTTGAGCCTTGTTATGCTGAAGCGTCTGTCTATCACCTATTTTGGGAAACCCGTGTTTGTTGTCCCATTTGACTATGGCGGCCATGTAGTTCATGGCTGGGTGTGGTTTGCTTCTGTTGTATGTTCGTTGTTGAGCCCTGTTGTTTTGTTTTCTTTGTATGGGAACGAGATTAAGGAAACCAGTTTTCTGGCCTGTGTGTAACTTCACTTCGGGTGAGGGAGGTGATTGTTGTTGAAGAGGCAGGTTTTACCAAGCCTGTAAGCGACTCTCTCCAGGTGAGAGAGTGCGTGAAGGAAGGAGAGAGCTCCTGGAAGGAACCCTGTAGCTGCCACAGAGCTCGAAGATTTCCGGTCCAGTCTGTTGCTAAAGCCCAATGCAAGGGAGGTTGGAAGCCGAAGGACTGTCTAGGTGACAGTGAAGGTGTATGCTCCTAGGGTGGGACAGGCATGTGGGGAAGGAGAATATATGGGCAGTGGGCATAAGTGGTTCCTGGGAGAGAATCCTCCTTTTACGTGTATTCTTCCTGTAAACCTTACCTAGCCTAGGATTCCTTACCCGGTGGAGCTTAGTCCCAACTCGGGGGTGACCTACTGCTGAGAGTGATGAGAAGCGTGGTCTATGGCTGGAAGGTTTGTGGAAGGTCTACACGCAGTTGGTGGTGTGTAACACTTTCAAAGATAAGTGTTACTATGTTTTGTAATTCTGTAATTAGCTAAATTGCATACCTATGATTCTTGCAATGTTATCACGTATTTTGTTGTGCATATGAATTATTGTTGTTTCCATTAACTTTGAAATGCTAGCAGTAATTCTGTGTTTAACTGTAATTAAGCGTTTTAAGTTCATTAGAATGCATAATGTGTTATAGAAGTGTTTTTCCGCGTAGTAGCGTTGGCCCGACCGTGGGGTTAATGGACGGGGTCGTTACACTATGGTATCAGAGCGTGGTTTACAACACTGAACCTGAATGGGCTGGATAAGTGGTCATTGGACCTGAAGTTCAGGTGGGAATCATGTTTGGAAGAACCGATTTTTGGACCTTTGAATGTTCTTGAGTTCCAAGGAGTCACTTGGTTGTGTTACAAAGATCAGGAGGTGTAGCAGTAATATAGAACCTGCAGTCGATGTGGTATATGGCCAGAGAGAGAGAGAGAGCTCAATGTATGAAGTGTTGGAGCCATTGGATCTGATTGGGAGGAAAGGAGATCCCTTACAACTATTATATCCAGAGAAGGTGCTGAAAGGATATCTGAGAAGTCTTTCAGGAGTTTGACTGTCAGGAAAAAGCGGGGAGCGCTGAGACATAGAAAATCGAAAACCTAAGAAGATCTACTTCGTAGATCTGGGAGGAGGGCTCGATCGGTATATCTTGTGGATTCGCCCTCGAGTTAGTCGCAAGAACATTTCGGATTTCACAAAGTCAGGAGATGGGAAATGAGGAGAGGTGAACACCTCCAAAACCTCGAAATCCCGAAACGATCTACACCGTAGATCGTAGGAGAGGAGCTTGACCATTGGATCAAGTAGATGAATAGACCATAATTTTGGAATTTCGGCAAACGAAAGTTCGAAATGTGTGGATGCACGAACTCCCAATGCCCGAAACTCTGAAACGAAAAGTGAAAGTGGTGGGACCCTATGACGTCGCTGGAAGTGATGTGGACCTTCTTAAGGACACCATGTGTCACTACCTTGGTTGGAGACAACTATGATGTGGGCCCAAGGGGAGAGAGGTTGGAAGTTCGGGAGTCGGGAGTTGGAGAGGGAAGTGAGTGCAAGAACCTCCGAGACTAAAACCCCGAAACCCGAAACCTCGAAGCCCCAAAATCCTGAAACCTGAAGTTTTGTTTGGAGAGCCTTGTAGCACCTAGCATTTTAGCATTTGATCATGGCCCGTGGATGCATGGGTTGGGGACTATCGCTTGGAAATTGCAGAGCTAAACAGAGCTCAGAAAATTTGTGGAATCGAAACATTTTCTTATTCACATTGGTTTATGAATGTTGTAGTTTTACTAAGGGTTTAAGGCCTGACAAACTTCAGTTGACTAATGTTGTGTGTGCATAGTTCAATGAGTGTCAGGAAAACTGTGAATCGACGAAGAGGTGTGGATTGCCTCCAATTTAGAGAACGAAAGAGAAGGAAGGGATGTCAACTTGGGAGTCGAAGGATCGAACTCTAATGGGCACAGAAGATAATTGAATAAGGAAGGGCATACGATGAAAATCATTTCAAGATTGTAGAAAGATGCCCAGGCTCACCGAGCTGATAGTCGAAAGCTCATGAGGGTCAGGGATCAGCAGGGTGAATTCAACTTAAAGATGTTGAAGAGCTTGGAAAGAATAGAAAGGAAATTGGAAAAGGAGAGTGACACAAGCAAAATAGGGAGTCTCAGGACCCCTGAGAGAAAAACAAGATCAAGGAGTGGTAGTAGACATTGTCGTCACTCCACAAAGCATTCCGGTAGGGAAGCACATAGTAGTTCAATCCCATCCCCTACTAGAAAACACCGAAGATCTGGAGTGGATGAATTGAAAGGGGAGATGAACAAGATTAAGCCTCCTATGTTTGATGGAGAACATAAGGAGGAAGAAGCCGAAACATGGTTGCTTGGCATGAGGAAATATTTCCAACTGTAGAATTATTCCTCTCATACATAGGGAAGAATTGCGATGTATCAACTAAAAGGAAAAGCATCCATGTGGTGGGATCAGCTTGTGCAGGTGCAACACATTAGAGAGAAAGATATCACTTGGAAGGAATTCAAGAGGTATTTCGAGAGGAAATACCTGACTAAAAGATACTATGACAGAAAGATGAAGGAGTTCTTCGAACTCAAGCTGGGCAGCATGACCATTGATGAATACGAACAAAGGTTTTTGGAATTACTGAAGTATGTTCCATTCATCAAAGATGAGGCTGTCAAGATTCAGAGGTATCTAAGTGGACTACCACCTGCCATTGGTGACAAGATTCAGTATGATGATCCCAATACTATGTAAGAAACAATAAGAAGGGAGAAATGCTTGTATGAGCAACAAAGAGAAAAAACTACTTTTTGGAAGGCTTGGGATGATCAGAAGAAGTTCAGGAAAGAGTAGAGGCAGAAGGGAAACAAGCCTCCCTTTTTCAGAAACGGTCCTCAGGGACAGCCATATTTTAGAGAGCCCAGGAAGGCTGAAGTGGGTGGGAAAATGCCAAGACCGCCACCTATGGAGTGTTGGGGTTGTAAAGGAAACCATAGGTACAAATATTTCCCCCACAAAAATGATAAAGTGAGAGTTTTCCACAATGTTCAGCAAGCTGAAACAATGGAGGATATGGGCAGTAAAATGCCAAGGATCTACGTAGCCCTGGACAATAAGCAAGCTGAATTTCAATCTCACATGATTGAAGTGGAAGGTATGATTAACAATCGACCATTTACTATTTTAATTGACTCAGGGGATAGCCATAGTTATATAGATCCTAGAGTGGTGGAAAGTTTTCATTTGTCAAAAAGCAAACATGAAAATTCTTGGTTAGTGTAGCTAGCTACAGGAAGCAAGAGGAAAGTCACGGAGTTAGTCAAGTACTGTCCTATGGACATGAATGGACTGAGCACGAAGGTTGATTTGAACATTCTGCCATTAGGCTCTTACGACTGTCTAATTGGGATGGATTGGTTGGACCAGCACCATGACATCTTAGATTGTCGTAATAAGGTATTCACTTGCTTAGATGAAGAAGGGAATCAGAAAACAGTCCAAGGAATTCTTAGAGTTGTCGCTGTCAGAGAAATCTCAGCGATGCAGCTGAAGAAGTGCTACAGAAAAGGCTGTCAATTATTCGTATCCCATGTAGGGGAAACACCTAAGGACAAGGTGTCAAGTATCGAAGAGTATGTGGTACTAAAATAATTCGAAGATGTATTCCAGGAAGAACTTGGACTACCCCCAAAAGAGATATCGATTTCTCTGTGAATTTGATGCCTGGAGCAACTCCAGTATCAAAAGCTCCATATAGGATGAGTACGCCAAAGCTGAAAGAGCTACAATTGCAGCTTGAAGAGATCCTGAAGAAGGGGTATATATGCCCAAGCATGTCACCTTGGGGTGCCCCGGTCCTGTTCGTAAAGAAGAAGGACAGAACGCTGAGATTGTGCATCAATTTCAGACAGTTGAACAAGGTAACAATAAAGAACAAGTATCCTCTGCCAAGGATTGATGACCTCTTCGATCAGTTGAAGGATGAAAATATATTTTTGAAGATAGATCTAATATCGGGATATCACCAGGTGAGAATAAAGGATGAAGACATCAACAAGACCGCATTTAGAAATGGGTATGGTCATTACGAGTTCACGGTGGTGCCGTTTGGAATGTCAAATGCAATCGATGTTTTTATGTGCTTGATGAATGGAGTATTCAAGGATTATCTAGACAAGTTTGTCATAGTCTTCCTGGATGACATCTTGGTTTATTCCAAGTCGGAAGAAGAACATGAGCGACATCTGAGGATGGTGCTGCAAGTGCTAAGAGAGCACCAATTGTATGCCAAGTTGAGAAAATGCTCATTTTATCAGGAATAGATCCATTACTTGGGGCATATTATCTCGAAGGATGGGATAGTTGTAGACATTGAGAAGATTGAGGCCATCAGAGAATGGTCAGCGCCAAAGAATGTGATGGAAGTTAGATCCTTTATGGGTCTAGTTGGTTATTACAGAAGGTTCATCACACGGTTCTTGAGGATAGCTCACCCTATCATTTCCTTGCAAAGGAAGGAGAAAAATTTCCAGTGGACATAAGATTGCAAGAAAATCTTTCAACGATTGAAGCAATTGTTAACCAGTGCTCCAATATTGAGAATTGAAAACCCAAACGAAGATTTCTTGGTGTACACTGATGCATGTAAAGAAGGACTCGGAGGAGTCCTTAGTCAAAATGGATTTGTAATTTGTAATTTGTTATGAATCCAGAAAGTTGAAAGAGCTTGAAAAGAACTATGCAACTCATGATTTAGAGTTGGCAGCCATCATTCACACTCTAAAGAAATGGAGGCATTACCTCATGGGAAGGAGGTTCGAGCTCAGAACAAACTGCAATGGTCTGAAATATTTGTTTGATCAACCAACCTTAAACGCTAGACAAAGTAGGTTGCTGAAATTTCTGTGTGAATACAACTTTGATATCAAGCATATCAAAGGGAAGGAGAATAAAGTGGCTGATGCACTCAGCAGGAGGGTGCATGAACTACATGCTACAACTATTATCATGTATCAGACTGATATTAAAAGCATAATTCTGGAGGCTGCAAATGCATATCTGCAATACAAAGAATTGGTAGCAAAGCTAGAGCAGGGTAAGATGCCATAGAAGGTGGATATTTATAAATTGGGATTAGATGGAATACTGCTGCACAAGAACAAAATTATTTTACCCAATGTCCAGGACTTGAAACAGATAATTCTGTAGGAGATGCATAATGTGCCTTATGCAAGGCACCCTGGATATCAGAAAATCATGGCAGTGGTAAAGAGCCATTACTTTTGGCCAGGTATGAAGAAAGATATTGTAGAATACATTGCCAGATGTATGGAGTGCAAGAAAGTTAAAGTTGAGCATAGGCACCCAGCAGGGTTGCTGCAACCCTTACCCATTCCTGAGTGGAAGTGGGAAGTAGTAATGATGGATTTTATTACGGGATTGTCCATAATAGAAAAGCAACATGATTCGATCATGGTGGTGGTGGAAAAGCTTACAAAAGATGCCCATTTTATTCCATTGAAAACTACTCACAAGGCAGCAGATGTTGCTGATATTTTCATGAAGGAGGTGGCACGATTGCACAGAATTGCTAAAACAATTGTGTCCGACAGAGACCCAAAATTCACCTCGAATTTCTGGAAAGGGTTATTCAAGGGATTTAGAAAAAATCTGAATTTCAGTACAACCTATTATCCTGAGTCGAATGGGCAGACATAGCGGGTGAATCGAGTGATAGAAGACATACTGAGAATGTATGTGATGGATAAACCATCGAAATGGGAAGACTACCTACATTTGGTAGAATTCGCTTACAACAATGGGTATCAAGCATCATTGAAGATGAGCCCATTTGAAGCACTTTATGCAAGAAAGTGCAATACTCCAGTGAGCTGGGATAATCCAGCTAATAGAACACTAGTTGGGCCGGAGTTGCTCAAGGAGATGGAGGACCAAATGATAAAAATTAAGCAGAATTTGAAAGTTGCCCAAGACAGGCAAAAAAATTATGTTGATAAGAATAGAACCGAGAGAGAGTTCAAAGTGGGAGATCATTTTTTCCTGAAAGTGAAAGCTAACAGGAGTTCCTTGAAGCTGGGAAGTTGCGCCAAGTTGGCAGCCAGATTTTGTGGGCCATTTGAAATCCTGGAAAGGATTGGGCCAGTTGCTTATATGCTTGCATTACCTGCATACATGTCTATACATAATTTGTTTCATGTTTCATTGCTTAAGAAATATATACCTAATGCTAAGCATGCTATCGATTGGAATGTGATTTAGGTAGAACAAGAAGGTGTCCTGCAAGTGCATCCTGTGCACATATTGGACAGGAAAAGCAAACAGCTATGGAATCGAGCTGTAGGGATTGCAAAGGTCTAGTGGACCTGGTACAGTCCTGGGGATGCGACATTTGAGAATGAATATGTTATGTGGGCAGAGTACCCGCATCTTTTTGAATTTTTTGAAAATCTTGCAGATGCAGTGTAAAGTTGCACTGAGGACAATGCAAAAATAAGGGGAGGGGATTGTAATGTCCCCAAGGCCGAGCCCTATTATAAATCATGTCTATAAAGTACAAAGCTTGCATTATGAATTGTAATTATGTTTTATAGGCCGTTGAGCCATGTTTATATAAGCTGGTGGGCTTATGTGTTATTAGGCCAGGGAGCCTAAGTGTTGAAGGCCAGGAGCCTCATTTTTGTACATGTAATTATGCACAGTATTAATACAAAACATCTCTGCGTGTGGACCGATCATGATGAATGAGTGATGGGGGAATAAGCATCCACAAAGCCTGGGTAAGGGAGAGGGGGATGAGAGGTAGGAAGAGGGGCTAAGCTGAGGGGGCTTAAACCCTTGAGAATAAGATTAAATTATTTTTCTAAAAATGATGTGTGAAATGTGTTTCCTTGATCCCAAATCCCTGGAAGGGGGAACATGTGCCTAAAAGCGCACACTAGCTGATGAAGCGCATGCAACCTCATGGGTGATGTGTAAAACAACAAGTGAATGCTGTAATAAGGCATTCACTTGCTTAGATGAAGAAGGGAATCAAAATATAGTCCAAGGAATTCCTAGAGTTGTTGTTGTCAGAGAAATCTCAACAATGTAGCTGAAGAAGTGCTACAGAAAAGGCTGTCAATTATTCACAGCCCATGTAGGGGAAACACCTAAGGACAAGGTGTCAAGTATTGAAGAGTATGTGGTACTAAAAGAAATTGAAGATGTATTCCAGGAAGTACCTGAACTAGCCCCAAAAAGGGATATCGATTTCTCTGTGAACTTGATGCCTGGAGCAACTCCAGTATCAAAAGCTTCGTACAGGATGAGTACGTCAGAGAGGAAAGAGTTGCAATTGTAGCTTGAAGAGCTCCTAAAAAAGGGGTATATATGCCCAAACATGTCACCTTGGTGTGCCCCGATCTTGTTCATAAAGAAGAAGGACAGAACGCTAAGATTGTGCATAGATTTAAGACAGTTGAACAAGGTAACGGTAAAGAACAAGTATCCTCTACCAAAGATTGATGACCTCTTCGATTAGTTGAAGGATGCAAAGATATTTTCGAAGATAGATATAATATCGCGATATCACCAAGTGAGAATAAAGGATGAAGACATCAACAAGACCGCATTTAGAACAAGATATGGTCATTACGAGTTCACAGTGGTGCCGTTTGGACTGTCAAATGCACCCGTTGTTTTTATGTGCTTGATGAACGGAGTATTCAAGGACTATCTAGACAAGTTTGTCATAGTCTTCCTGGATTACATATTGGTTTATTCCAAGTCGGAAGAAGAACATGAGTGACATCTGAGGATGGTGCTGCAAGTGCTAAGAGAGCACCAGTTGTATGCCAAGTTGAGCAAATGCTCGTTTTATCAGGAACAAATCCATTACTTGGGGAATATTATCTCAAAGGATGGGATAGTTGTAGACCTTGAGAAGATTGAGTCCATCAGAGAATGGTCAGCGCCAAAGAATGTGATGGAAGTTATATCCTTTATGGGTCTAGCTGGTTATTACAGAAGGTTCATCGCAGGGTTCTCGAGGATAGCTCACCCTATCACGTTCTTGCAAAGGAAGGAGAAAAATTTCTAGTGGATAGAAGATTGCAAGAAAATCTTTCAACGATTGAAGCAACTATTAACCAATGCTCCAATCTTGAGAATTGCAGACCCAAACGAAGATTTTGTGGTGTGCACTGATGCATGTAAAGAAGGACTGGGAGGAGTCCTTAGTCAAAATGGATTTATAATTTGATATGAATCTAGGAAGTTGAAAGAGAACAAAAAGAACTACACAACTCATGATTTGGAGTTGGAAGCCATCATTCACACTCTAAATAAATGGAGGCATTACCTCATGGGAAGGAGGTTCGAGCTCAAAACAGACCATAACGGTCTGAAATATTTGTTTGATCAACCAACCTTAAACGCTAGAGAAAGTAGGTGGCTAGAATTTCTGTGTGAATACAACTTTGATATCAAGCATATCAAAGGGAAGGAGAATAAAGTGGTTGATGCACTCAGCAGGAGGGTGCATGAACTACATGCTACAGTCGTTATCATGTATCGAACTGATATTAAAAGCAGAATTCTGGAGGCTGCAAATGCAGATCTGCAATACAGAGAACTGGTAGCAAAGCTACAACAGGGTAAGATGCCACAGAAGGTAGATATTTATAAATTGGGATTAGATGGAATGCTGCTACACAAGAACAAAATTCTTTTACCCAACATCCAGGACTTGAAACAGATGATTCTGCAGGAGATGCATAATGTGCCTTATGGAGGGAACCCGGATATCAGAAAATCATGGCAGCGGTCAAGAGCCATTACTTTTGGCCAAGTATGAATAAAGATATTGCAGAATACATCGCCAGATGTATGGAGTGCCAGAAATTTAAAGCTAAGCATAGGCACCCAGCAGGGTTGCTGCAACCCTTACCCATTCCTGAGTGGAAGTGGGAAGTAGTAACGATGGATTTTATTATGGGATTGCCCAGAACAGACAAGCAGCATGATTCAATCATGGTGGTGGTGGACAAGATTACAAAAGATGCCCATTTTATTCCACTGAAAACTACTCACAAGGCAACAAATGTTGCTAATATTTTCATGAAGGAGGTGGCACAATTGCATGGAATTCCTAAAACAATTGTGTCCGACAGAGACCCGAAATTCACCTCAAATTTCTGGAAAGAATTATTCAAGGGATTCAGAACAAATATGAATTTCAGTACATCCTATCATCCTGAGTCGGATGGGCAGATAGAGCGGTTGAATTGAGTGATAGAAGACATACTGAGAATGTATGTGATGGATAAACCATCGAAATGGGAAGACTACCTACATTTGGTAGAATTCACTTACAACAATGGGTATCAAGCATCATTGAAGATGAGCCTATTTGAAGCACTTTATGGAAGAAAGTGAAATACTCCAGTGAGCTGGGATAATCCAACTGATAGAACAATAGTTGGGTCAGAGTTGCTCAAGGAGATGGAGGACCAAATGATAAAAATTAAGCAGAATTTGAAAGTTGCCCAAGACAGGCATAAAAGTTATGCTGATAAGAACAAAACCCACAGAGAGTTCAAAGTGGGAGATCATGTTTTCCTGAAAGTGAAAGCTAACAGGAGTTCCTTGAAGCTGGGAAGTTGTGCCAAGTTGGCAACTAGATTTTGCGGGCCATTTGAAATCCTAGAAAGGATTGGGCCAGTTGCTTATATGCTTGCATTACCTGCATCCATGAATGTACATAATTTGTTTCATGTTTCATTGCTTAAGAAATATATACCTGATGCTAATCATGTTATCGATTGGAATGTGATTCAGGTAGAACAAGAAGGTGTCCTGCAAGTGCATCCTGTGCGCATATTGGACATGAAAAGCTAACGGCTTTGGAATCGAGCTATAGGGATTGTAAAGGTCCAGTGGACCTGGTACGGTCCTGAGGATGCGACATGGGAGCATGGAGATTTTATGCGAGCAGAGTACCCGCATCTTTTTGAAATTTTTGAAAAGCTTGTAGATGCAGTGTAAAGTTGCACTGAGGACAGTGAAAAAATAAGGGGAGGGGATTGTAATGTCCCCAAGGCCGAGCCCTGTTGTAAATAATGTCTATGAAGTATAAAGATTGCATTATGAATTGTAATTATGTTTTATAGGCTGGTGAGCGAATTTTATATAAACGGGTGGGCTTATGTGTTATTAGGCCAAGGAGCCTAAGTGTTGAAGGCCAGGAGCCTAATTTTTGTACATGTAATTATGCACAGTATTAATACAAAACATCTTTGCATGTGGACCGACCATGATGAATGAGTGATGGGGGACTAAGCATCCACAAAGCCTGGGTAAGGGAGAGGGGGCTGAGAGGTAGGAAGAGGGGCTAAGCTGAGGGGGCTTAAACGCTTGAGAATAATATTAAATTTTTATTCTAAAAATGATGTGTGAAACGTGTTTCCTTGATCCCAAATCCCTGGAAGGGGGAACGTGTGCCTAAAAGCACACACCAGCTGATGAAGCGCATGCAACCTCATGGGTGATGTGTGTCAGCCCAAGCGCATGCAATTTAACCCAGGAAGTGAGCTGTGTTGGGGGTTCTCTTCCCATTCCATGGACGGTTGCGTCTGAGTGGGTTCGTCGGGCATTCCTCCATCCATCACCTGAGTCAGGGAATCTGTTCTCGATCCTCCATCGAAACTGGTGGGTGTCCATGAGCAACCTCTATCTAGTGTTCATACTCAGATCCATCACTTGAACTGTATGAAGTCTCTGTTTAAATCTCTGTGTACCCTTACGCATTTCCAAAACCAGAATCAAGAAGTCGTCCTGTGTTGCCGGTTGAGAAAACCAAAGTGTCTTGTAATTGCTCAGCCTTGTTATGTTGAAGCGTTTGTCTGTCACCTATTTTGGGAAACTTATGTTTGTTGTCCCAGTTGACTGTGGTGGCCATGTAGTTCTTGGCTGGGTGTGGTTTGCTACTGCTGTATGTTCGTTGCTGAGACTTGTTGTTTTGTTTGATTTGTACGGGAACAAGATTAAGGAAACCGTTTGTCTGGCCTGTGTGTAACCTCTCTCTGGGTGAGGGAGGTGATTGTTGTTGAAGAGGAAGGTTTTACCAAGCCTATGAGAGACTCTCTCCAGGTGAGAGAGTGCATGGAGGAAGGAGAGAGCTCCTCGAAGGAACCCTGTAGCTTCCACAGAGCTCGGAGATTTCCGGTCCGGTCTGTTGCTGAAGCCCAAGGCAAGGGAGGTTAGCAACTGAAGGACTGTCTAGGTGACAGTGAAGGTGTATACTCCTGGGGTGGGACAGGCATGTGGGGAAGGAGAGTCTATGGGCAGTGGGCATAAGTGGTTCCTGGGAGAGAATCCTTCGTCTTTTACGTGTATTCTTCCTGTAAACCTTACCTAGCCTAGGATTCCTTACCCGGTGGATCTTAGTCCCAGCTTGGGGGTGACCTATTGCTGAGAGTGATGAGCAGCGTGATCTAAGGCTGGGAGGTTCGTGGAAGGTCTACACGCAGTTGGTGGTGTGTGACAATTTCAAAGATAAGTGTCACTATGTTTTGTAATTATGTAATTAACTAAATTGCATACATGTGATTCTTGCAATGTTATCACGTATTCTGTTGTGCATATGAATTATTGTTATTTCCATTAACTCTGAAATGCTAGCATTAATTCTGTGTTTAACTGTAATTAAGAATTTTAAGTTCATTAGAATGCATAATGTGTTACATAAGTGTTTTTCTGCATAGTAGTGTTCGACCGACCGTGGTATTGATGGCCGGGGGCGTTACAGGAGCCCAGGCCCAGATGGTTGGCATATTGAATTCTATTTAGGATTTTATGAATTGGTCGGTTCTGACCATCTCCAAGTGGTGGAAGAATCTATAAGAAATTGAATGATACATCTACCATTCAACACAACTTTCCTGGCCCTAATTCCAAAAAAGGATGAACCCATATCTTTCGAAGACTTTCAATCGATTGCATTATGCAATTGTATTTACAAAATTGTTGCAAAAATCATCTCCAGACGCCTCAAGCCCATTCTCTCGGAGGTGATCTCAAAGGAATAATTTGGGTTTATAAATGGCTGCCGGATACATGAATCAATTGGAGTGGCTCAAGAAGGCCTACACAGCCTAAGAAATATTCGGTCTAAAGGAGTTATTTTAAAAATTGATCTCTCAAAGGCCTTTGATCGAGTTAGTTGGTCCTTCATAAGACTACTACTCAGACACCTAGGGTTTGAGGCAACTTTCATCAGATGGATAATGGCTTGTATATCCTTAGTAACTTTTGTGGTCCTGATTAATGGAGTAGCCTCCCCTTTCTTCTCCTTAAGAAGATGCCTAAGACATGGATTCCCCCTCTCCCCTATGCTCTTTCTCCTTGTTGCAGAAGGGTGAAGTAAGGATATGATCTCGACCATCAACACAGGGGATTTCTAGGGAATAAAAACCTCTCCAGATCTCAGAATCACATATCTACTCTTCATGGATGATGTACTAATCTTCAACAGTGGCAGACCAAGAGATGTTGAGACCTTGGCAACAATCCTCCATCTCTTTTGAGATGCTACAAGAATGATAATCAATTCTAAAAAATCCACCTTATCATTAATTGGAATTGACGAAGCCACTGCGACACTCTATAAAACACTCTTCCCCTTCCCAAATCATGAAAACCAATAAGGGATAAAATATCTTGGCTTCCAACTCAAAGCAAACAATTATCTCAAAAGGGACTGGAGTTGGCTATTGGAAAAAATCGAAAAACGATTATCTCTACAGAGCTTACGTTGGCTCTCAAGGGCAGGAACACTGACCCTGACGAAAGCAGTTTTGGAAGATATCTCAGTCTACTGGATGTATTTATCCTAGATCCCAAAGGGTGTATTAGAAAAAATCCACATACTCTGCTTTAGGTTTATTTGGTCAAGAACGAAGGATCACTACACCCTTCCTTGGGAAAAATGGGACCTATTGGCCTGACCAAAAGCTCTGGGGAGCTGGAGGCTAAAAAACATTTTTATTTTCTCAAAATCCTTAGTAGCCAAAGCATTCCAGCGACTTATCATTACAGACAGTTTATGGACTCAAGTGGTCACCCACAAATAGATAAACCCGGGATTGATAGGGGAATGGATACATCGGGCAAACAAAAATATCCCCAATTTTTCCATCATTTGGAAGGCCATAATCAAGTCATTTCATGTTATCAGGGATGACTTGGATTGGAAAATTGGAAGAGGTGATAAACTTCGCATTGGATCTGACCCCTGGCTAGGAAGTGGGAATGCCCACTCCCTATATCAGAATTTACAGGACCGACTACATACATAGGGGATATACAAACTAAACCAAATTTCTAAACCAGGATCCATAAACATATGGCATCAAGGTTGGCACAGTGTTGAGACTCTCAGGCTGGAAGGTGAATTAAAATTTTAGTGGGACAATTATTTATTTTCACTTCAGAGGGATCACATCATACACTACTATAAATGGACAGAATTTTTGATGCCCTATTGTCATACCCCTGACGTTTGACTTCGCTCAACCGCCACTTATGAGGGCTCAATAGGAATCAGAAAATCTCCCATGGTTTTTCCGACATTGGGCGATCATCGGTATTCCGACTCCCCTAATGTTCGACGACCGACGGCCTTTAAAAAATTAATTTCAAAGGACAACCGGAAATCTACCGATGAATATTCCAACGCTATCCTGCTGACACGACTGGCGAGCGTGTTGTAATTTCAACACTTTGTTGGGAGCGTTTCCCATCGGAAGTCTGACCTGTAGTAGTCGGAAGACCAACGGACCTGAATATTTAAAAAAAAAAAAATTGTTGAAAAGAGGCGAGGCATTATTTTTCTCAAGTTCATAAAAGGCACAAAAGGTTTCTTCAACACTGACCAGCCCATTCCGGTTGCCAAATTCTACAAGATCCCGGAGAAAATCATCGATTGGCTCAAGCTTCTGTAAAGGCAGAGATGGATTGGTTGTTGCAATTGGAAATGGGGCAAAGAAATGGCATGGAATTTATCAACATTAGTCCCTCATGGCTGCATAAATGTATTGTCCATGTTCATACCAAACCAAAATTTATTCAGTTGTAGCACCTATGGGATTCACAAAATGGGTTTAGTAACTCTAATCATCTAGTCATACCATTTGTTGAAGGTGGCCTCATTGAATGCAAAATTCTTAGTGTCCTTCCAACTCTTCCAAGCATCAAATTGCAATGAAAGAATTTGTTGATTGGGCATGGGATGAAGCTATCTTCCCTACAGGGAATTCCATTTCCACATCCCAAAAGCAACCAATGGATAGACAAAGATGAATTAGGTGGATTATGTGTGGGGATTAGCACATGCCTGAAAGACTTCATGTATTAATAACTTAAACCATTTCAATTTAGTTCCCTGCACACATAATTTAGTGACAAATTGGGCATCCAGATTGAATTATTCCTTGGTGTACTATTTACACATCAGATGGATTGCAATCAACTAGCAAGCAATATGGCCCTTGGGGTTAATAATCAATGAGATGATGGAACCACAACCTCCCCTATATGTACCATACTTGTGATATAGGCTAGGTTCATCCTTATTGTGACCATGCTTCCTCATAACTTGAAATGCATGGGAGACATATTCCCCCTCCATAGATAACCTTGTTAAAATGTGTACATCCTGCACATGTATAGGGTATTCCCATTCAATCCATATGTAATGCCAAAGAACAACAAGTCATGCAACACCACAAAATTATATTTATAGAGAGGTTCAAACATAGGCTTCCAAACTATGGAAATGTCACTAGACTCAAATGGAATGTAATCAAGATAGGCTTCATGTCTAGGAACAAGTAAACATCAATGAAGTTTTTGTTGACCAGTCCCATTTTCTCAACCTTCCAATGCAAATCCTATAAAAATTCAACTCTCAAATCATAGAAATCTATTGGAACTACTTCTTTTTTTCACAGTGTAGCTTTCAGAGCCAAAACCCTTCTTGTCAATGCCTTACAAATCTAATAAAAATAAAACTAGATTTTATCACTCTAAACTCTACAAACTCTCGTCAATGCCTTACCCTTCTTGTCAATGCCTTGCCATTCAAATTTTGCCAAGAACAATATGTTACACCAAGCAACATTCTTTAGAAAGATCCTCTTCTAATTTCTCAGGCAAAAAATCAGTTGGTTTTGGTTGGAGAATTCCCTTGTCTTGTATAGGTCTCAGCCATGGACACTCTGATTTTACGCCTGAGAAATTAGAAGAGGATCTTTTTGGCAGAATTCACTTGTCTTGTATAGGTCTCGACCATGGACTCCCAGGCTTAAAGTGCTTCAAAACCTGCATACAAGAATGACCAAATTACTTCAATTGTCACTAAACAACTTCAATAGCTAAATATTGTCTAACCTTCAATAGCTAATTAAACAACTTATAAGTATTTAAACAAATACATGTCAATCCTTATGGGTATGGGGAACAATATCACATCCCAAAAATTGTACAAAAAATTGCAATGGAGGCCAGTTCAGATTTTGTCGGAATTACATATTTAGCCCCGGGAGAATCAAAACAATGTTTAGTATAAAATAGAAATAGACGC
>SNQJ01S0000012.1:596308-618881 GCA_010110895.2 Picea sitchensis | reverse complement strand
ATAGGGTAACTACCCAAAAACCTTTTGATAGATGGTTTAAATCAACATTTTTAAGAACTACCTTGGCTCCTCAAAGTTAATATCCAAATCCATTGTTGAAATTGCAAGATTAGAATTTAATATCCAATTATCTTTCTTCAGATATTCAACATACAAGTTTGTTGGATATCCACTGCAGAGTCTGACAAACACACATCGAATATCTTGTTTCTCTATTAGATATTCGACATGTAGTTACGTCGGACCTCTGATGCATATGCGTTGGAAATAATGGTTGATTTCAACTAGGTTTTGGTTCTTAGGGATATTGGTAGACCGATGACAGGGTGTCGGATATCCGATGGAAATATGTTCGTCGGATTATCTGACCAATATACATGGAAGAAATTGGTAACCACGTTTCTTCAAAGCATCGATAGAATGTCTTCGACCAACTGATGTACCTCCGTCGAATTTCAATTCACAAGAAGTAGTGTTTGTTCATTCTCTTATTGTTTAATTTTTTTATTCTTCTTCCAACTTCCTTCTGTTTTTCTCTAGCTCTCTACTAACTCAAGTTAATTTTCTACTTCTTCTCTTTTCCTTTGATATTTCTCTACTTGTTACTTCTTCATTTCATCCTCTTCTGCTTCTAAGCTAGCCCTTGAATATTTATCTTCTTTCTCCTTATGCTCCTCATCAAGTTTCATGGAACAAACTTAGTTGAATGTAATCAGAGACCTTGATTTCATGGAACAAACACATTAACCCTAGGTAATTTTGATCCTTGACATGGTCAATGTGGATCATTCCTCCATCCCAGCCTCAGTGTCCTAAACCATCGAAGGATTTCTTCATGTACTCAATTCACAATACAGTCAAAGAGGAAGTTAAAAATCAGGTGGTGGTGGAAAAATCTTTGGAGATGATGTGCATGTTTGATGACCTCTCCTACATAGATAACATGCTCAGATATGATCTTCAGAATGGTGACTATATGGTTGAGATCGAAGATGATTGGTCAAAGTATCTAGTACTATCTTCATGGGAATAAGAAGCCCAGTTATCACAGTGCACAAATGACAATAGGATTCTGCATACCCAACAAGATTGCATGGAAGATGATGCAAAAATTTCCCAAGAAATGCAGAATGTCTGCCCTTGTGTTTTTCCTCACTACTAAGGGAACATTACAAACAAGTCATGAATAGAAAGAATGAGGAATGTTCTAATGTATTGGTTGAGGAAAACAGGGGAGATAAAAAAGTTGATCCAGAGGTGCAGCCTTTGATCCTTTTTGAAAATCAAACCTCAGATGAAATCATGAAGCCTGAAACAGGTAATGAGCATATCCATTGTGATTCATTGCCTCTGTGTTTTAATTCATTTCAAATTTTGAGAGGGAATTTTGGTCAGATTCTAGTTGAAAGTCACAGTGTAAACCATGAAGTACCAGTGGGGCCAGTGCTACCATTATCTGAAGCATTTTATGACCCTATAGCCGATATTCTGGATGAGGTGTGTTTTCAAAGTCTGTTTTCATTTACTCCTAATGAATTAAAAAATTATTATAATATGGATATGATCAGACAATCTTCCCCATTGTTTGGTTTAGCAGAAATATCTGTGCAAAACCCATCAAATGAAATACAAACACATCTTGAAATATCTGAAGACTTGAAGACCTCACAAGAAAAACAAGGTTAGGAGATGGAATGGACTAATTCCAAATGCCAAGGAACAACTTAGGTCTATTTCGACCCTATAGATATCTATATGGAGAATTTTTTTGTGGAAAGGCCACAATACATTTTCAGCAGTTTAGTTGTTCTTCAGATTGATCAATTCTCATGTAAAAGAGATCAGGATAGAAATCCTTATTACATATCATTACCAGATCTACATCTGAGTTTGGTGAAAATCAGTGAAGCAGCCCAGGTTTTAGATCCAATCGTTGACTGGTTATACTGGATATCTCATATTGATTAAGATCAAGCGTCCTCATATTAGAATAGGATGTATGTATATAAATAAGATCATCCGATCAAAGTTTTTATTAGATTTACCCTATGCAAATAAGATTGTTGGGCAAGTATGTGGTTTATGTTGTTTTATGATTTACTTCAAAAACTCAGTCAGGTTCAGAATGGATAATCAGCTGATCTCTGGTCACCAAGGTACAGGACAGATCAAGATATAGGCTGTGGGATCAACCCAATGGATAAGGCACTAATTTACGAATACAGAGATTTGAGATTCTTGACACCTCCCTAGGAGCTTCCATCCCCAATTGGAGCCTATGTTAGTATCCTAAAAAGATAGGAAATCTGATGATTCAGATATTATATGTGGATTTCATGATGAAATTCCTGGCTTGCTGGCCTGATTATCTCCTCAAATAAATTTTCCGGTTTTTATGTCTTTAGGTTATAGGATAGTCATTAGATGAAGTTTTTTTTGAATTTCAAGTGGAAAATTCTTCAAATTAAGTTTTAAACTTGTCGTTTCAAAGAGTGACGAGTCTGTACTTTATTGGGAAAAAATCCAAAATTTTCACTTTCAGCAGCTAAGGGCCATTTTTCAAAGTATTCTAAGCTGCCGAAAGCGGTCGCTTTCGGCAGAAAAAACAACATGTGGGAGGCACTCTAAGCTGCCGAAATGCAGAATTTCTCCAACGGTTAGGATGTCCCATCGGACTCTCAAACCGCCATCAATACACATGTCATGATGATCTTATATGCTGTTGAAATCATCTATGAGGATCATTTGTCATGGTCTAGGAGGTTTATTATGATTTCAATTGATGTTTCAAAAAATCATTAAACCCCAAGATATCAATCTGAAACCCCATCATGATTTCATTCGCCCTTACCATTCCGTGCGATAATTCACATGAAGGTCGGTCTTAGTCGGTTCTAAATGAACGTCATGATCTCAGGTTCCTTATTTGCCGAGTGTTTGTTTTAAAAAACTCATACATCCACAAATCTATTGATCTCATGTTTTTCCCTCAACCGTCTTCCCTCTATCCTTTTTCCTAGCGTCGGTCTCCCATCCATCAACCTAGATTTCAATATTTTCAAGATATTAACAGGTTTTTTGCAGATGACTATTGGAGGAGCATTGCTCAGTAGAGAGTTGCAAGATGTTTCCTATCTGGAATATCATCCAGAGGTTTGTCAAATGTTCAAGGATGCAGGCTGCTACAGGTTTTGTGAAAAGTTATAGGGGTATCATCAGGGAATTGCAGAGGCGTTTGCCAAGAGTTTTGATGGTGTCACAGTGAAATTGGGTCCTCTGGAAATGAAGATAGATGAGGCAAGTGTTGTTGTAGCTACTGAAATGCCAGGAGAGGGTGAGAGGTGGTTCAAGACCACTGCCATTAAAGATATTGAATTTAGATCTTACCTTAAGCCAGAGTTCCAGAGCATTATTTGGCAGAAGGATGTTCCTAGGAATTACTTGGAAGACAAATGGCAGAAAGTGTTGAAGGTTATTCATGTGTACATAACGTGTGAAGGGAGGTATGGCAGGGTCATGTTGTACCATTTTAGTCTTATCAATCATTTCAGAGGCAAAAACCCTCTGAACTTGCCTCATTATCTTCATAGGAGCCTCACCAAGATGGCACAAAAATTCCAAGCTAAACCTGAGAAAATAAACAACAGGTTGTTCCATCATGGCCTCATCAAGCTTATAGTGATGGGGGAACTCCAGAGAAGAGAGAGGACATGGAACTACCTCCTATTTTGGGGATAATTTGAGCAAGAGATCCATCCTAAGGGTAGGAATACACCTACAAAGAAGTCATCTACACCAAAGAGCAGTAAGAGAAAGAGAAGGGTCCTATCACAAGTGCGGACAGAACAACCAACCCCTTCACTCAGGACTAAGAAGGCAAAAAAGAAGCTTGATTTTGATCAGGGAAAGGAGGTCCAAAGTAGCATTTTTGAGAAAAAACATCTTGAATTTGCCATACTCAGACTCTAAGTCTGAAACACCCATGGAGGAGAGAGAAGAAGCTGCAGTTGAAGTCCCAGCCGTGGACTTACCTGAGACATCAACAAGCAAACACAACAAGGTCAACAAATCATAAAAGATTGAAAAGCTTAAAGAAGAGATATCATAGATGAAGTTGCTTGAGAGGGTCATTAAATCCCAAAACCAGACTATAAGAAACACATCGGATGAGGTAAGAGATTGTTTTGAAAGGTTAGCTAAAATGCATGTAAAGGAACAAAAGAGGAATAAGAAATTGCTCAAGGAGAATCGTAAGTTACTTAAAATGGTTAGATTTAGGCTCAAAAATCCTAAGCCAAGAGCATATCCCGATTTAAAAGATCTAGCAGAAGTTGTTGAGAACCTAAATGAAGATCCTAAAGAGTAGGTAGATCGAAGAAAATCCATTTTTGCAGTTTTGAACAATTGTGGAAAACTCAGAATTTTTGGCAGCTTATTCGCTTTTCCTCAAGGCGCTGTTAGTTGCCGAAATCTCTGCTTTCGACAACTAACCCTATTTTGTTTTACACATATAAGCCACCGAAAGTGAAGAGGATGACAAAATGCTCGTATTTTTGCATAGATCAAAGTTTTTGGTGTCCAAATCATGTGGAAGGGGTTCCAAATGAAAGATACAAATTAAAGGGATTCAGATCATCACCCTTTTCAAGTTTTTGATGCAGATATTATGGAAAAAAGGTTAAGTGGCTTTTAAAATTCTTGGTAAAGATTGCCTATTTGTCAAATCAGGATTTCAAAGTGCTTTGTCATCACTTTGACAATTATTGAAGATATCAGATATGGCTGAAGTTGTCGATATTGTGGAATATTTAGTTGATAAGACTTTCACCCTTAAATCAGGACTAGATTTTTCATATTATACTAGTTTCGATTTTATTCTATTTTGAGTATTTCAGATCCATTTTCATAGGATCTTGAACTGTTATGTAAAGGCCATAAAGCCTATGACTTTGAAGAAAGTTGGGGTTGGACTTGGGATGATCAAAAAATGTAAAAGTGCTCACAGGCTTTAATTGACTGTTATGAGTGAATACAAAGACTTTATTTCTAGATTCTTGTGTCATTTTCTGTGGTGAAGTGTTTCGAATGTAAATTGTTGTTCCCTGGTTTATCATATTGTTTTTCCATTCTCATTGTTTATAAGAAGAGTATGCTCAGGATTTGTCGAGGCCACCCAGATCTGGCTTAAAGACAATTTTTATGTTTTCTTCTAAAGATTGAATGCAAAATTCGGATAAGCTCTACTCTGTATTTGAAATGACCCCTAATCTTTTCCTCTCTCCATCTTACAAATTATAAGAATCCACTGATGTGACTTTCTTGCCTGGTTACATAAGTCTCTGTTATTTATTTTTTAAATCGTCTTTCACCTTTGACTCCATTTTCCCAATGATCCTTTTATGTCCCAACCAAACCAATTCAAAATCCATAAACAAACCCATGTTTTTCATAACTAGCCTAATATCTTATTTCCAACAAAGTTATATCAGACAGAGAGATCCCTCTCTGAGTCTTGGAGGGCTAGATCCAAGACTCGAAGTGATTTTGATGTTGCCTCTATGACTGCCTCCACCGCCTTGGGCAGATTACAGAGTGCTAACATACTCCATCTTCCATTGAGACATTATGTTAATATTTTCCAAGGAAATAACATCCACATAAGGAATTTTCTCAAGCTGCCACACCCACAATGGAAGATTGTAGTGGACATAAACCAATGTAAATTGCAACCTCCTTCACTATAAGAGGGCAATAATAACTTGTATGATGTGTGGAAGATTTCCATAAAAGTGGTTCTTTTGCATCATAATTTCTCTACCAAACATCTACAACAAATAAGGAAAAAACACTTAAATTACATTTCATTACAATAGTAAATAGGAAATCAAGAAACATAATTCAAATTTCAAATAGAACATGTAATTAAACTAATAAATTCCAATGGTTTACTTGACATTAAAATATTAATTTCTTCTACAATAGTGTTGTCAGTTGGCATTGCTATACAACTCCATCTCATGATGAATGATTTTGCAAGCTTCTTGACCAGGTACCATATTTTGAAGACACATAAGGAACCCTTCCATAACCTTGCCATCGAAGTCAAAATTACATGAATAAGCAAAGGTGGGCTTAAGGACAGTTGTTGCTACATGGATGAGGCAATGGAGCATCCCAGTCCATCGGTCATCGATTAAATCCTAGATATTCATGTATATTTCATGTTTGAGGGACCCTTGCCCAAATAACATGATTATATAACTTATTTAGTCCTATGTGTTGATGATTGCAACATCATGTGACATTCTCCAAGTCGTTCTCCTCTAGACTGAGTTGAGACGATCTATGTGAGAGAGCCCATGTGTTGGGTGTGCGCATGTGATGGGTGTATGTCAGACTCTGGACTGAGTTTTGATGACATGTGGTCTCCTGCCTTGTAGACTTGTTCGCATTGGCTTGGAAGAACATAATGATCTGTTCCTAGCTCAAATGACCTTGTATTAACCATGGTAAATCCGTTATCATGTAAAATAACAGTTTTATCATGATCACATTCATTCATTCGTAGCCTATGCCATTTGACGTCAAACAAAACTATTTTGAAGGATTTAAAGTCACACTCAAGTATGTCCTCCAAATACCCATAGTATCGATTTTCAGAGACTTCGGGATGTCTGTCACTTCTAGAGGAAACATTAGTGACCTTGAAGACTGCAGTTATCCCACAATTAGAAGTTTTCCTCTTTTCATCCAACTTTTGGATGCAAAATTTACGACCATTGCACCACATAGCCTTGTGATGTTTCAACTGCAATATGCTAGACACATGAAACATATTTCACATAACTTGTAATGTATGGATGGGAAAAACACATCGACGCTAACATTAATAATTTATGAAATAACATAATGAAATTATATTGAATGAATAACATGCTTATTTGTTTATCTTTCAAACCATGTGCTAAATCAATTTCCTGCTGCATAAGATTGGTATCTCCATTACGATGAGCTTCTATAACCAATGTAGACACCCCTTCCCATGATAACCTACCTTCACGTTGTATGCATCTATCAATCCATACCTTCATCCAATCAAGATTGTTTGCAATTTATATATGTAGTGCATCCCACTCTCGACCAACTGTATCAGAAAATCATAATTCACCAATTTATGTTAGTTAACAAGGTATAAAATATTAATAATTGATGAAAGCATAAAAAATAAATAAGTATGATACACATAAAAAGGAAAAGTCAAATGTATTATAAACCTAATTACCTTTTACTTGCGTCATTCTACCTTTCCCCAACATGTGCTCCCCTTCAAATATTTTAATGGAGTTCACATCCCAAATGCAATCCACATGCATATTTGCGGCTAATTTAGGAAGATATTGACTAATATACACCATTGATTGATATAGCATATATCCTTCCACCATAGAACCCTCGGGACGTGCTCTTTGTCTAACCAAAGACTTTAATGATTTTAGGTGCCTCTCCACCATCCACATTGACCTTGTGTGTATTGGTCCACACAATTCAATCTCCTCAACTTGTTGTATGAGGTAGTGTTCTTGTGCATTGAAAAATGTCAGAGGTAGATACTTTTGCATTTCACACATTAGCCAAGGAATTTCTCTCTTCCAATACTTTATATCTTCTTGATGGATTTCTTTCAACGACAACCATCTATAGTCGATGTTGCAAGCAAGTACCATGTTTCAACAAAACATATAAATTAATATATTACATTATAAGTAAAACATATGTCATTAAGATCTTGAATAACAAATTGGAAAAAACAATTTGCATATAATTTACTAAAATTGGAAAAACAATTTGCATATAATTTACTACTTCCCTCATGTATTTGCCAAGATCATATATAACTTGTTTGGAATTCTTGTTGCTCTAAGTTGTCCGGGAGAGATAGAGGTAGAACAAAATGTAACAAAAAAAAAAAAAAAAAAAAAAAAAAAAAAAAAAAGTATAATAAAATAAAACTAAAAATATGTATACCAATAAATATATATAGAGGAAAAATAATTACCTTAATGAAGGTATGCCAATTATGTGTTTTACCCCACCAAATTCACCTTTCGTTAAGATATGTTTTTATGTTTGAATAAAAATCCCGTGGGAAATTTTATTCTCCTAATGACCTCTTTACATCATTTCTTTGTTCCTCCTCTAATAACTAGGGAAGGCTATTTTGATCTCCGTCTGTATTTGATTGGATCCCACTTTGCATTGCATGATTGGCTTCCTAATGTCACTACAAATCTTGACATCTCTTTTCTTTATCCCTCCTACCATCTATGATTCACCATAATGTTTCGGTCACATTCTTCCCCGAGCATATGCATTGTATCAAACACATGAGCTATTTTTAGGTCCCATTAGTAGGGCAACCCCATGAATTGAGAGGGATAACTTTTCATTCCTTGGGGGAGCCCATTGTTAATACCTTCAATGTCATTTACGAAGCCATAAAATAAATTCAAATAAAATTCATAACATTACATATACAATATTACTTACATAAACAAATTGCAATATACCATCTCAATGAATTTTGTTATATTCCAACTTCCAGAGGTGAGTTGTCATTCTTCGGTTTTAATCCAACTTCTTCTTTCCCATTGAAAATATGTTTTTCAATAGTATGATACCTATGGTTCTCAGAGAGGAAGTGCTCATACTATCAAACACCTCCTTTCCTAAAAGTTTTGAATGTCGATTTGATCTTTAGGACCACAACCTGACATGCAAAATCTACTCCTTTGTTTGAAGACTTGCAAAAGTTTGATTAATAATTATGTCAATTATATGAAGGGGATTATTTAAAAAAGCATGCAGCATGGTATCTTCAAACAATTATATACTATAATTAAAGTGCAATGGATCGCTACATACCACAAAATGTACAGTCCCTGGGGCATCATGAATTGTTCAAGTAATCCACTTAAATTGAAATTCCTTCTACCTTATTGGTTTACAAACGCCATACATAGTGATGCCGACCCATAAATTTAGTAACTCATCGATGAGGCCTCGGAGCATACATTCATATCTTTAACTGGTACTTACCTAATTGTTTGAAATTACACATAATTACTAACGCGATGTGCATATATAAGTAAATAAATAAATACAATATATTATGCAATAATAAATACAAATGAAATCTTACATTCGAAAAATTAATGATAACATTACATACCGAACAATCATTGACAACATTATGTGCTCCCTCTTTATTGACATCCAAGGAGGAAATTTATTGTTTATAAAAATTACTACACTGAAAGGGCAAATAGGACCCCGAGTTCCAAATGATTAACACACCAAGTATACAATGAAAGCCTAACATTACAAGGTTCATCTTTAAAACCGCCATTTTCCTCAATTTCCTTAAATGCATAACCATCAGCAGGAATTTCAAGAACACCATCTCCACTTCTATTACATGCATGGTAATCCATAAACTGCGCTATGCTTATGACCTGAATACTGCTGTAAATGTGGAATTATGCGGGAATGTGATCAAGAACCCAGCATTTATAAGTAACCTTTTTTGTTAGTTGATCGGTTCTATATTCACCGGTTCCATTGTGGGCATTCTATTTTCGACGATGTTGTCCATAGTATATAATATGATCATTAGAAATGCATCTATAGCTTGATACTCCATTCCAATTTCTTTCATAATGGCATTTAAATATCGGTATGTGCAAGGTAAAATATTTGACGATGGTAACAAAATTCACCTAACAATCTACTACATAAAAATTAAGTAATTAGTGTAAAGAATGTTATAATTTGTAAATATTTAATTTTATTTCAAACATTAATTAAAAACTAAAAACAAGCAAAAAAAATCAACCTTTATGGATATGTGATGATGAACCATATTACATACCTTAGATCTATGTCATACAACTGTCTTTGACAAACCATTCAAAACCTTTAAGTTCACCAACAATAATGTAGCAGAAAGAAGATTTGCTTTAAACCTTCATATAGTGGTTTTTCTTCCTTCTCTAGAAGAGGTACGTCAAGATCACCAATGTCCTCATCATCATCCTCGCTCGTTCGCTAACAAGTCTTGGATCAATTCATTTGTCCCATCCTCTTCAACTATATTGTTATTATTGTCATCTTCTTCCATAGGATCATTAACTTTGATCTTCAATATTCGACACCCCAAATTCCTCGACACCTTGTAGTAAACATCATTTATGCTAGTAATTGGCGTGTTCATATTAATTTAGGGGCAACCCGACTTTATAATTACAAACAAATATGAAAAATTATATAATGATAAGAAGACATTTAAACAATATAAATTCTTATAAATACAATCAATATAAAGATATAATAATGAATATATAGTTTACCAAAGGACGATATTCGTTCGGTCCACCTTCAACGTGCTCATGGGTTATGCAATGTATTACAGCTCTTTGTATTAAAATTTATTCTGACTTTTGTTCTCTCGTATTTAGCGCAAGGGCAATAACATCTCATCACCTTGTCCATAATATCTCCACATTCTTCACCAAAACCAAAATATTGTGACGATTATGTTATAAAGTTCAATGATGATGTGCTAGATCTATTCGATTCTTTGAAATGCAATAGACCAAACCATACAATATATTTTACCACATAAGCTTCAAAGCTTCACCATAACCAAGTAACATAATCAAACGACATAATAGAACTAGGGCAAGAGATCAAGTCACATATAAGCATGGAAAAATTAGCATGTTCACAGACGACATAAAATATACATAAACGTATAAGGTTATAAAATATTAAAGGAGACAAAAGAAAAAAAATATTTAACTAACTTTCAAAGTCTAAAATCCTCTTGCACGCCTTGAACAATGATCACAAAACTAAGCTCTGTAGATCAAAGATCAGTTCGATCTCTTAATCAACAAGAAAACCTTCACATAAAAACGAAGATTAGTAGAGCTATAACACATAAAAGATGTTGCAACTATAACAAATTAGTCGAAATTCAGTTCGAATTAACTAATTTATAGATTCGTCATCGTCTGAATTTCGACGACTATAACCCTAAATTAAGGTTGATTATTTCGAAGTCAATGATCATTATGTTGACCTACAAACGGCTATATTAAAGTGTCAGAACTGGGCGTTGTACTTCCGACGACCTTAGAACACGTCAGAAATCCGACGTTATCGGGACTAATTTTAAAAAGAAACAGTAAAATTTCATTTTTTTTAATTTTTTTCGACAAAAAAATTGATTTTATCACAATCATCGTAACAATTTGTTGATTTTTTAGCCTATATGTAATAGTGATACTCCTGGATATGGATGATGAGTTGGTTTGGAAAAAATCCCCACATGGAGTCTGCACACAGAAATTGGGATACACATCCCTCAACGTTGGCCACTTTCAGGAGGAACCGAGTTGGTGGTGGAGAGGACTTTGGAAACTTAAAGCTCCACTGCAATCCAAACTATTGATGTGGACATCACTATTTAAGAAAGTACCAACCTGGGAAAAAATGAGAAAACGCCAGATCAAAGGGCCAGGCTGGTGCTCATTATGCAAAGGGGATTCTGAAACATTAAACCACATCCTCATTACCTGTATGGTTACCAAAAAAGTGTGGGAGGAAATCGCTCTATTATTGCAACAAAGATGTGAATAGAATGGACAAATGCTGGATTCTACTTGGAAATCTTGGCTACTTGAAGTGTCTCACAAGACACTAAAATCATTGCCTCTCCTAATCAGTTGGGGAGTGTGGTTGGCCAGGAACATAGCAATATTTCATGAAAAAGCCATGGTAACTGATATAGTTGCATCCCAAAGCCTCTCCATTTTAGAACACTTCCCCCATGAAAATAATGCTCCCAACATACGAATCTCTATGCCTGCAACCATAGATCCCTCCATAGCTTGGGCCTACTTCGATCAGGCTTCATAAAATTCACTTTGTGGGGGGGGCAGTCTCCTACATCTCACAGACACACACTCTATCAAAATAAAAATGGGCCTGGGGAAAGGCACCAACAACTATGTTGAACTGATGACTCTCCTCCTACTACTCAAAACAACAAAAGAATATGATCTAAAATCCATACAATTATTTGGTGATTCAATGAATGTAATAAATTGGGTGAAAAAAACACAACATTGCCATAATATTTTATTGCAGCCTATTCCGAGGGAGACTCACAGTTTGTCGGATACTTTTGACCATTTCTCTATCCAACATGTTTAAAACAACAAGATTGCCATAGAAGATACTATGTCCAAGGAAGGGTTCAATCTCAATTTCGAGCAATGGCACTTCACAGAAACAAAAGGAGATACAGTTCGTGCTTTCGTCCACAGACCTTTCATTAAAGATCCTACTCAAACTACAACACACTAATACAAAAGATCACAGTGTTGTTTTGGTACATGATAACAACAATAGTCTTTCGAATTACTCATGGGATGTATATTATTTTTTTTTATGTAATCTATAGCTCTAAAACTGCACACTCTATTAGCATATGACTAGACTCTGGGCATGAAGAAAGTCATTGGTTCACCAGATTATGGTCTACAAAACTATCAGTAGATCAATACTTTCCCTGGTGCAAACCATTAAACTTCATTTATGCTTTCGAATGTGCTAAACTAGCACCTACAAAATGTAATTTTCTCTTTGGATGAATAAAATTACGCTTTTTTCCGAGGAAAAAAAATTAACTTTGCAATTGGTAAATAATCCATTCTACCCAACAAAGGTTGTTACTTGTCATATTTGGCTATCCATTTTTGTTTAACTAAGTTAGTTGTTTCAAGAAGATAGAGAAACACTTCAGTGGTAACCATAGTGGTTATGTTAACTCCCCTTCCTTATATAGGTAGGGGAATTTCTTGTTACCATTCTCTGGCATCCAAATCGATTTTTAATGTAATAAATGATGCTTTTTTTTCCTGATCTTATGAACAGTGAAGTTGAAATCCTAAATGTCAGGATGACCTTTTCATGAACATTAGGGTGACCTTATGAACTTTTGATGCCTAATATTTTCAATGTTGGGGTGACCCTGTAAGAAAATTTGAAGTTGTAGAGTGAAGAGGGATTTGAAAAAACCGAACCCCGAGTGACGAAGAAGAATTTGAGACAAAGGTGGATATCACCAAGGAAAACCTTTGAGAAAATTAAGAAGTAATGAATCAAATGTTTTGATTTTAGGAACTAATTATGTCAATTGGTTAATATCATATCATGCTTTAAACTAAACCTTGATATGGAATGGGCGAACCTGGATAGGAAAAAGAAGGATTTTGGGTCTGATTTAGATTCAGAATCAAAACTTGAAAATGGGCTTAGGGTTATCAAGGGTTTTAATGGATCCAATTATGATATTAAGGAGCAACAATGATGTTCTTGATAGAAGCAAGTACAAGTTGTTGCCCAATTAGAGTGAGTATTCTATGCAAAAGGATGAAAAACAGATGACGCCTTGAATGGAACTATAGAGTTTGTGGTGTTTCATCGAAATGGGTAACTTCTACTCACCATTGGGCTTGATAAGAGGTTAAATTTTTTTCATATTAATGGGAAAACCCCTTTCCCTTTAGTTGTATCTATATGAATTTTGAATTTTTAACTTTGTCATGTAACATATTAGCCTACATTTTTGGAGTTGGCCATAACTTGAGACATGTGAAACGATGGATTATGGAGTTTCGTATTTGTTCGACAAATCCCCCTAATTTATGTTTGTGATGATGATAACTTAGGTGGTGGCTCTTGTGTCTAAGGCAAAAGTCTATCACCAATTACTACCATCAATACAAGTGTGGTTACGACTTTCCCATTTACCATAAATTAAAAAACATGACAAATACCATTTTCTTTAAAAACCTTTATAATATTATTTCAGTCTTATCAAATAGTAACTAAACCTGAAAAATAAATGTACAATATTTTTTTAAATTAAAAAACTCACCTGTAATCAATTAAAAAAACTCACCTCTAATCAATGCATTATAAAAACTTAGATAACATACAAATAATATTATACATACATGATAAAACCAACCCATCAATAGTTTGGTCAAGAAGATAGCTTTTCTAAAGGTCAAAACCATATTTGAATGCCTCCAACTTTATATTAAGTTTTAGTTAAATTTTTAGAGGATAGAGAATTTGTTTTTGTTATAATGTCATTAAAAATAATAAATTAATTATTTTTAATTAATTGAGATATTAAGTTTGGATTAAATTGTTGGAACATAAAGTTCCAGAGGGAGCAGCTCAATTGGCAAGTGTCGTGAAAATGAAGTTCCATGAGGTTTTGAGTTCAACTCTCTCGACTTACAGTGTGTACCGCGTAAGGGGCCTTGTGAACACACCTGGAGGTTATAGTGGTAGCAGTTGGATAACACAGCCACGTGCCCAATTAATTATTGATTCCGCCAAAAATAAAAAAATAAAATAAAATAAAATAAAAATTGTTGGAACATAAAAGAAAAAATCATTATAGAGTGTCATTACATTTAAAGAGAAATTATGATGTAATAAAAAATCAGAAAAAATTATGATGTACATGAACTTTCATAAGATATTATAAAAAAATCATTAATTTTAATTTAAAAGATTAAAAATATTTTTCTTTATAATTATTCATAAGATATTATAAAAAAATCATTAATTTTAATTTAAAAGATTAAAAGTATTTTTCTTTATAATTAAAGTAAATAAGAAAATCATGTTCATCAACTTTATCTATTTATCATGTTATGTTTTAATGTAATTATGCCTCCAATTTTTAAGTACGATTTGCCTTCCTTTCTCTCTCATTCTCTCATTTGAAGGGGCAAGGTTTCATAAAAGATAAGAATTTGGTCATCAAAGATTTCCTCTTAATAATTATTAGTCTCTATAAAAGGACTATAGTGATTGATTTATCGTTGACCATCGATTAGTTCAACTTTGACTAAAAAAATACTTTTCCATTCTCCAATGTTATACATAGGACGGATAAAATAGTTATTTTTTACAATATTTAAATTACATTTAAAAACAATCTAATAGGTTCCAGAGTCTTATTGTCGAACTTATACAGCTAAGTTTTATAACCTAAAGTAGTTTTATAACCTAAAGTTTTGATTGGTATAGCCGAGCTTCTAACTTATGTGTTTTATAAGGGAAGTTTAAACTACAAAGATCTATTTCTTTAAATATACTACATGTTATTATTTAAATATAGTACAATCATTTGCCTGACAAATGACAAAATATGTCACTATAAGTTAATTAAATCTTCTGACAAATGACAAAAGATTACAAATGACAAAATATGTCAGTGTAAGTGAATTAAATCTTCTCACAAATGAGAAAAGATGTTAGTGTAAGTGAATTAATTGTGTTGCTTTATCAATGCACCGCCTTTGCTTATCAATGCACCGCCTTCCGGCAAATTTCAATGCACATGCATAGCTCCAAATAACAAGATCTATACAACTGCAACTACACTTCTACCATGTCTCAATGAAAATGTTTTTCTCTTGGATTGAAATTGTTTTTTGTTGAAGAAGAATCCACAGTCTAAATAGCTTGATAGATGAGGAATCTACCCTTCTAGATCGAGAAACTTCTTTCAATGCTTAGATCGAGAGACACCTCCTACTCCAACATTACAGATTATAGATCGAGAAACTTCCTCAGTTCTTAGATCGAGAGACACTTCCTACTCTGGCATTACAGAGTGGACTGCATTGCATAGTGGTAAGGTCTATGCTATACTATTTAGACCATTAAAAGAAATATTAGTAAAAGAAAGTACAAAATAATTTATGTTTAGATACCGGTCTCAGCTCTTGTCTATGCTTTTGTTGCTGGTGTTGGTGGATCTAGTGACCTGACCTGATAGGATAATGTTATTTGGATCATGATGAGAACATCCAACACCTTCTTTTCATGTGCTTGCAGTGATAATCCATGTGACTACTATTCTTATTATTATTATTGGCCATAGGCTTCTAAAGCACTTTTGGTTTATCATTCCTTATTGTAAAACTGGTAATAATGAATTAACCGAGCAACTTCAACTTCAATGTTTACATTTTGTAATTCATTCATGTTAACCAAGCAAACTCAATTTTTTTCTACTGAATCAGATGGTGATGGTTCACTTATTTCTCTTTCACTTCCTTCACATGATGAGCAATCATTTGGCTACGATGGAGTAGTCCTGACCAAAGAAGGTCGGCTTCCTAAGCGCCTATGTTTGCGAAACTCCCACTGGATCTGGTGGTGTTTCTACCTTAGCCGCTGGCCATGATGTTGGAAAAATAAATAACTTGAAATGATTAAAAAGTTCAAAAAACAATGAGATATTATATATGATAGTTATATTGAAAAGTAAAAAATTTGTTACCTACCCTCATATGGCTTATTCTTACCTGCATATTCTTTGGTAGAGGCCCCAATCGTTACTCCTTTCCATCATCAGGTTGTGAATATGCATGGCGTTCCTCCTTTCCGTCATCAGGTTGTGAATATGCATGTCATTTTCCGTCCAAGTATTCCAAATAATTTGGAAGGACAGGCATACACATCATGTCCCCTTCCACCCTTGCTAAGTAAAAACACAGGTAACCTTACTCTACTCATCAGAGCACAAACCCAGATGCCCACCCTCCTTAAAATCATCCTTAGAAGCATCTTTCTCCTGGTGCTCGCTTGCAACTTTCATCAACACACAAGATCCCATGCTAGTGCAACCAATTGCCTCAATCAATCAAACTCACTTCCCACCATCAAAACCCAAATCACAACATCACAATTTTTTATCATTTAGACTTCAAATTTCAACCAACAAAACCTAGACTCCCACCCTCCTTAAAATCATCCTCAGAAAACGAACCCAGAGACTTCAAATTCTTCTTCCTCCATAGAATTACTGCCGAAGAATTCAAATTCTTCTTCCTCCATAGAATTCCTGGCATGCACGAAGCATCTTGCCGCTGGTGCTTGCTAGAAGCTTTAATGTAGCCAATTTCCTCAATCAATTAAACCCACTTCGCACCATCAAAACCCAAATCACAACATCACAATCTGTTATCGTTTAGACTTCGAATTTTAATGATTCAGATCCAAACAAAAAAAAGGCAAGCTCTACGTACTGAAGCAAGTTGTAATATAGCTTCCTCTCATCTGTACAAAAGAATTCAAAGTACGGGCCATGCGCGGACTAAATGACTTGACAATGGGTGGACCGTTTTGAATATAAAAAACAATATTGTATGGTGTAGATGCATGGTAAAGCCAGAATGGGATAGTGTTGGTTCGTGTTCTTCGGGCTTGAGCGTTTGGGGCTCGCCATATTCGTATCAGGGGTTCATTTTCATCCAGCTTTGCTTGGGCGGGGAAGGAAAAGTAGGGCAGAGAGCTACTTGCCCATTGATGTGGCATGCAAGGCAGCATTTCAACAAATGTATCCATCGTTGTAGGGAATGCTACAGTAGTTGTCGTACATGATATAAGCTTAATAGTTGTCAATTGGTTGTGCTAAGTTACACGGGAGGTGGCCACCAACACTGCAATATCGTGGCAGAAATGGAATGGCACGTAATAATTATGATGGGTTGGCTTAAGGACTAATTAATAAATTCGTGTTATGATGGGCTAGTTTAAGGACTAATTAATAAATTCATCAAATGGAGAATCATACTTGTTGTTCTGTCTTTGAATTATACAAGGTTTTTAGCTATTCTTTCTGGCTATGTTATCCAGATATTTCAGTTTTGAACTACAAAAAGGGATTAAAGCAATGCAGGGCTTCAAGGCTTCTATGATATAAAAGTATTAGTGCAAAATCGTGGGATATATATAACAACTAGTCTCTGGATTTCAAGACAAAGGAGGATTCTATTCCTGAGGTCGAAACACTTTCGGACTTGCAATAAATTACAACGAATTTGTTATTGGCTGCAATTCCCACTGCCGCTGCTTTCATTCCCCCTCCTGCAGGTTGATGATTCAAACGAACAACAAAAGGATATGGATGTTCATTGCCGTTATAGAAATTCTTTAACTTTGGTGTACCGTAGTCGTATAGAAGTTGGTAAAGGTTTGACCTTCCTAGTCTTAGGCATAGAATTTATATTTTTTTCATAAATCATATGCACAGAATTTATATTTTTTTCATAAATCAAATGCACACCTAGTGGAAATATGTCTTTACAACGTCAAATGTTAAACTTGTCCAATATTTTTTTTTTATAAATCATATGCACTAGTTGTTGCAAAGGAATAAATGGTGTATCTGTTGGAATATACACCATTGTATATCCCTACTCTACCACCATATTTATTAGTGTACTACGGCCTTAGATAACATCTATTACGTAGTATATTGTTTGCCTTCATTAGATACCATTTATTCTGTAGCATATTGTTTGCCTTCATTTTAGACTATGTGTATTTTTCCTTCATGTTTGACGATGTGGTATGTCAAAATTCAATAAGACCTTTTTGATATTCACTTTTGAAGGTGTAGATTTGTCCATAGGATTATTCATCATTTTATTTTATTATTTTGTGATAATGATATACAAACATTTATCATAATTGAATAATCATGAAACCTTTTTAGATAATCATGTTAGACATTTATCATACTTAAACCTTCTTGGATAATCATGTAACCTTTTTAAATAATCATGTTAGACATTTATCATACTTAAACCTTCTTGGATAATCATGTTGGATGGCTGGGAAACCTTTTTCTATATCCATGTTTGAAAATACAGATTTTGGCACATGGTTACTCATTATTTTAATAAGTTTTTAGTTGGTGACATGATATATTGATTGAGATGAATGGACAATTTAGACATCCATCTTGCTTCCAAAAATTTTGTGAAGTATGTCAAACATGGTAACAATTTGTATTTGTTTATTGTTTTATTTTATTAATTTTTATATTAATATATAATTGATGTTTTTTTTTTGGTACTAGTTTTATTGATTGTTGTTTTTGTTTTTGAAAAAATGATTAGAAGTATAATTTTCAGTTTATAGTATTTTTTGTCTTTGTATACTTAGGATACATTAAAATTGAGTTGTTTTGCAATTTGAGAGTTTTTTTTGTTCATTTTAGATTTTGTTCTCACAAATTTTGTCTGTGTACACCCAAGATACAAACTTGAGTTGTTTTGCAGTTTGAGAGTTTTTTTTGTCCACTTTAAATTTTGTTCTTACAAATTTGTTCATTTTATATTTTTTTCTTACAAATTTGTTCATTTCAAAGCTTGTTCTCACAAGCTCAGTGAGATATACTATTATGTTCTTTTATTTGTTATATTCATTTTTTAGAGTTTGACTTTAAGCACATTTTTATATTCATTTTTTTCTTACTATTGGAGGAAGGGAAGGCTAGATAGAAGACGGTTCAAGGTTCTTTTGTCCCTGTAAAGATTCACTTAGTTTTGTTCGTACACTCACCCTCTTTCTGTTTAAGCTACACTAATAATTCATGGTTATAATTCATGTTTCGGATGCACTTTGAAATGTCCTTTTTTCTGGTCGTAAGGGTAAAGCTTGAGAAAACTATTCATGATCTTGACCATTGTATCAGCCTAATTGGTAAGAAAATCGACACGAAATGACATTGGAGTAATTATCTGTCCATTTACTATAGCCTCCAAACCTGATAAATTGAAATAGTAAGCATGTCACATGCACATGCACTAGAGTAATATTCTAGCACTCGACCAACTATTAAACTAGGAAGATCGACATATTCACAAAACTTTTTACCATTGTTTCGAACAACTTTGCATCACAACGCTTAATGACGCACATTAGCCAAGACAAGGTAGAACATGCCGATGTGAAAGTCCTATCATCAGATTTAGATTTAATAAAACAACTACACCAATAAAATGGATGTTAGGTGTAATTTCTATTCAAATCAATATGCTAATTTCTCCGCAGGGACATAGCCACTACAATGGTGCTTGTTATTAATACATATGAGAATAAAGTGTGTTCATAGTGAAGCATGTGATAACTTTTTAAGAATCTAGGTGAACTCTCCTTCCTCCTGACAATTATGACTAATAAAATCTCCTATCATTAATGAACTTTTCTATGGTTTTACAAGGCTAATTAGACTTTTCTAAGCCTTTTGGATAAATATAACAAGAGTCCCCTACATGGAAAACAACTATCAACTATTGTTTCTAAGAATTATTTTTCTTTACATGGTCTTTCTCTGTTTTCACACATTTTCCACCAAATACTTTCTATGTTTGGCCTTCTATCCACTTGTGTGGTGTTTGTAGCAAATCACACAACATTATAATATGTTTGGTTGATTCGGGGTTTGCGACTTTCTACCTGTCAAATTTCTCTATCATATAATGATTATTTCTCTTAAGTGATTTTTCTCTATTCAAATCATTTATAACATATGTTATGTGCATATATACACATCTATATAACTTTAAAACTACATAGGCATACATCATTTCCATCTTAGCAACCATGAGTTATCCAACTACTTTGAAGGTTTCTCCTTACATGTAACAACTCATTATGGAAAGCAAAGATATTCCAAGTTTTCTTCCTTACTATCTGTGGACAAGAGGAGAAGTGTGGAAATCATGTAAAAAATGTTGGTACTTTTGTGAACGGTAAATCAAATTTATGTGCTATGTGCATTTTGTTGAGGGTTTAATAATTTTTCTAAATTTTAGGGTTTTTATTTGAATTTTGAAATAAGTGTTTTCATTTATATTTGGTTAGTTTGAATGGATGATTTGACGATTCCCTTTCTTTGGTGTTGGGTTTTTTTATTTTCATTTTTTTTTATCTTTATTTTTATGAGATGATTGTCTCTTAGCTATGTGGTCATTCAACATGGTTTGCATGCCTATATGAACTTGCATGCTTATATGAACTTGTTCAAGTTGACTCCATGCCTAGATTTTCAAAGATTAGATTAACTTGATGTTCTGACAGTCTCAAAGTTTTGGTCTTTGGTGCATAAATGAATTAACTAATTTACACCCACGAAGAAATCAAATTTTAAGATAATTGATTTGCACCCACGAAGAATATATATCAAAGAACATAAAATTTTAGAATTTGCATAATGTGTTATTTTACTAGCAAATTTGTGATTAAAAGTTATGCATTTTTATAATTTTCCTTTCTTTAACCAAATAAAATTTACTCAAACAAAGTTTTTTTATATACATTTATTTCACACCTTAAAAAAGTGTATATGAAAGATTATAAGTAAGACAATGGTTTTCAATTTAAACTAGATATCAATTTTTACAAAACTTCTACTTTCAATGATTTTTATTTATTTTTTAATAAATTAAAAAAAAAAATTAATAAATTTTTCCATATAAATTTTAACATCAATAAACTCAAATGAGTAACATTGGATCTTTGACAAACTTCATTTTGATTTGGATTGGTTTCATTTGAAATATAATAAAAAAATTAATACCTAGATCTTTCATTTTGATTTGGATTGGTTTCATTTGAAATATAATAAAAAAATTAATACCTAGAATTTGGAATGTTTGGTTCGCTATCATATCCATAATAATAAGTTGGAAGTATATGGATTGTTAAATGACAAGCAAATCATATTAAAAGAGAGGGACATAACGTTAACTAATTTTTTTTCTTTTCAAGTAATTTATTTTTTTAAGTATATGGATTGTTAAATGACAAGAGGGACATAACGTTAACTAATTTTTTTTCTTTTCAAGTAATTTTTTTTTTTAAAGTTATGATAATTTTATTAGGTTTAGAGGCTCATTTTATAACTATGTATGATTTTGTGTTTAAATTTAAAGTGGGTGTCATTTTAAAATAATAATAAAAAAATTAAACAAATAAAAATTGTATATGTAGATTCTAACCTTAAGTTTACACATCTAAAGATTTAATCCCTCTAAAGGGGGGCATTAATAGATAAAGTGTGTATATTATATACACATTTTATCCATTAATGCCCCCTCCCACCCTACCTTTAGTAAAACCAAAATTAAAATGAGTATATACTAAGTCATTTAAACATTATAATTAAATTTTATTAAATAATTTAGATTGAAATGATAACTTTGAATAAACGGTTGCAGAAATTCTGTGTAGTCATCACAAAACGTGGCAACTCAGAGAAGCCAGATGCGTAGAAGATCGGAGGGTTCACCCACACAAGGTTCCAGTGATAAATTAACCATATGGTATCCGGTCAATACATTTGGCTCGAAGTAATTGAAAACAAAAATACGTGTGGCACGGTTAAAACCACTATAAGCTTACAAGTTGTCACTAATTTACTGATTGCTGCCCAGTGTAATCCATGTGGAAGAACGAGCCTGGTCACAACATTGGTGGCATGTGAGTCTTGCATGCCAAAACAAATAGCAATCAAATCATATCCAGGGTTCCCTAAGATTAGTTTGTTGGAACTGCAGGGGGTACCCATGGAGACGAGGACCTGGGGTAGGGCCTATTGCAGAGGATAGAGACATAATTTGCC